>JAOWBN010005476.1:0-11197 GCA_028565015.1 Pinguicula moranensis | reverse complement strand
AGAGCCTCATGATCGAATCTAAAGTCTCATCTCGTCATTGGCCTGATGCAGTGTTTATTGCAGTATATCTCCTCAACCGCCTTCCAACAAAAATTCTCAAACTTAGGACCCCATTTCAAACCCTATCTGAAAAGACATACAAACCATCAGCATTAGCTCTTCATCTTCGAGTCTTTGAGTTTTCAGTGTTTATTCATATCCAACGACATGATCGAACCAAACTTGAACCTTGTGTTGTGAAATATATTTTTATTGGCTATGGCGAAAATAATAAGGGGTACAGGTGTTTTGATCATGTAAAAAATCAGACCTACACTACCATGGACTGCATCTTCCTCGAAATTGAATATTTTTATCCTAATCACTTCAGCAAATAGGGGGAGAATAGTCCAGAGGATTGCTTGTATTGGTTATTTAGCCCATGAGAAGTACCCAAAGTTGTTCCCATTAAGCCGACAACCTGAGTCCCAAGAGAGCATGCCTCTAAAAGCATAGTACCTGGTCCTACAACAGATGTCTACTCACCAATTATCTCAAGGGATGCTTATTCGGTATTACCTATCGATATTCAGTAATACCGAACCGAAAAAATTTGATATTCGGAAAATCAAACCGATTCCAAACCGAAATACCAAAAAATTTGGTATTTCGGCATTTGGTTCGGTATTTGGTATACTGAATACCGAATTATTATTTTTTTATTTTTTTATTTTTATTTTTAAATTTGGCCTATTTTATCGAATACCGATTGGTTTTACCGAATAAGCACCGAATACCGAATAAGCACTAAAGGATAACACTGATGCTGTATCGATTAAGAATCGGTATTACATTTCCATACCGATACCATTATCAAAATACCGAATAACCAATTATACGGTAATTGAATATTGATCGGTATTTTAATACCAATCGGTATTTTGACCAGCCCTAATTATCTATCCATCTTGAAGTCATGAGGTAAGTACTTCTGACCCAAGAATAATTGCTCATGCTATAGTATACACTGATGTTGAGACTGTAGGGTCAAGATATATTCTGTCACAGCGAAGTACGGAAGGAGTACCCCCGAAAAGGTATGTATCCGAGTATGAACCACGAACATCGAAATACCCTATGACCAACGTGGTCAAAAGGAAAGGAGTATCAGTGGCCTTACCTAGAAATGTATAGGATGCATGTTGGCCAACCAAGTCTCTCCTCCATGTGGGATCAATCAACATGTCACGCGAAGGAAAAAGCAGATTGTGACAAGCATGAAATGCACGCCTGATAGTCAAAGAAGGGAGGAAAGCATCACGCGAAGGAAAAAGCAGCAGACAAACTTTATGGTATTAGCTTGCGTGCTTATTGTATTAGCATGCGTGTTTATCATAGTATAAATATGAGTGCATTGTAATGAAACAATCAGAAGTTTCTAATAACAAGAGTTTTCTCTCGTTTCTTCCCATTTTTATATTAAAATTAATCATGATGTAAGAAGGGAAATGACAAGAATAAAAAAAATAGTGTCACTGATTGCGAATTTTTTAGACATGAAAATATGAAAATTTTCAGATATACAAATTTCAATATGTTCTATTGTTTTTAAAGCTTCTTCAGACAATAGATGAACTCCCTCAATTTTCCTTTGTTATTCTAACACCATGTTTCTCAAAGTTGGTCTATTCTGCAGTCCCATTTTCATATCTGGCTCATCTGCATCATTAGGTATTGTTTCATTTTCTAGCTTTTTGTTCCAAAGGTTCAAATTTAGATTCATTGTTTTGCTGAGAAATAAATCTGATTGGATCAGTGCATTATTGTTATGAACTATGAGTCGAAGGTTTTAATGTGATTCTATTATTAATGTGTATCTGCAATATTGTTATGTTAATGAAAGTTGTTATTTTTACCGTTCTTATTCAGTTTCGTATGATGTTATATTTTCCTCTTATTAGGTTATTTGTTATGTAGGGACATGAGTACTAATGAAGCAAGCAAGCAAGTAGACATCGAGAATGTGAAGACATGACTGTACCCCCTTCTAGGCTTAGGTCTCTTACCATACAGTATAGGCGTCCAGGGAGTTTTCGACCCCCAGATGATGAAAACGCAATGACAAAGTGTAAGAAGATAAAAGTAGAACCTGCAGCCTTGAACGAGCCCTCTCTAGAAGGCTGGAAGGGTGGACAGGGGTGGAAGAGGAGGACACACATGAAGGCTGTTGCTAGTGTACATGCATTGGGGGAAGGCAATACCATTACTGGGAAGAATGTTGACAAAAAGATGCATATTTGGGTGAAGTACTACCGGTTATTAAATGAGTTTTCCAAACTCATTGGAGTTGCAATTGATCGAGGAACAAACTCCGTTGTTGATGATAGTGAGGACTTATGGAATTAGTATGCCCAGGCAATAACATATACCCTAAATCCATTCATATTGTTTATTTATCCCGCATTCACATGACGATGTTAATGACTACAGGTGAACAGTAAATACCTCTTACTTATAGGGAAATCATTTTCGTACTACGAGTCATGGTGTGAGTTATTCGGTCAATTCTGAGCACAAGGTATAGGGGCGAGGGACCATGTAGTTGCTGAAAGGAAATACCCTCCTGAACCCAAAACTATTGAAATCATTAATGGCATAGAAGAAGGAGAGGTTGACTCGTCTTAGCACAAGGATATTGTTCCAAATGATAAAGATCCATCAGGCGTAAAGGGTGAAGCAAGTGTAAGTAGGAGCAAGCGCCGGAAAACCAACATGACGTGTCCGTCGAGCCTAGTCTCTAAGTAGGAGAGACGCTATTACAAGTAGATGCAGTCTTCCATAGAGCAGAGAAGTTGTTTTCCAAATAGGAAAATATTTTGGACGATGAATCAAAAATGCAAAAGACAAGTAGGTTGATAGAACAACTGCAAGAGTTTGAAATATTGAGCATGGAGAACAAGATCCACCTCGACGATCACCTTATAAGTCACGAAGGACAGTATTACTACTGGTATAACCTGGATGGTGATGGGCATGATGAATTTATCAAAGTTTTTTGTGATGGAAAACTTACTTAGCTTGGCTATGATTATTTTTGGAGTAACTGAATCAATGTGTTTTTGTTGACGTTTATTTAGATTGGTTATGACTATCTTTAGGGTTGCTGAACTGTATTTTTATTGACATTTAATGAACTAAAATATTGCGTTTTTGTTCAGTTGTTTAGCTCTGTTTCTTTGAAGCATCCTAAGTTTATGAACTAAAATATTAGTTTGATTTATGTTCATTTATTAACGAATTTTGTTGTTATGAATGATTATAAACCAATTTTGAAATATAAACCATTCATAACTCGGAAGGAGCAGAATTGCATTTGAATCATTCCTTGAAATTGGTTTTACACATTATTAAATAAAATGAGTCATATTTTATGTTTTATTAATCAATATTTATGTTTTGTTAGTGAGGGCATTTTAGTAAAAAAATACATCATTAAAAAATGTGGCATGACATCACTCAGTTATAATCATTTACCAAACGGAAGTTTTTTTTTTTTCGAGGTTATCCTTCGAGATCATTATCAAACAAGGGCATGATGTTTTTATCCTACTGTAATCCCCCAATTGTCCAAAACAAGGGATGAGGGTTATCCGACTACCAAACGTATCCTCAATAGAACAGAGGCTGATGCCGTGGTAATACCCTTCCATAATCTAGGATCGCCACTTTCAACAAAAGCCCATCCGCTCCATCATGAAATTTAGAAACTTCCAACTCATAGAACCATATGCCTTGGCAAAATATACTTTAAACAGGCAACAATGCCTTTTTTTTAACTTCTTCATGTCATCCACACTCTTATTCTCAATCAGCATCGCAGCCAAAATTTTCCATCCTCTAATGAAGGCTGATTGATGGTTCGAAAGTAATATGTTCATCATGTTACAAAGCCAGTTTGCCAACAACTTTGCCAGTATCTTATATGACGGCCCAATGAGGGATATTGGGCAAAAGTTACTTAGTCGAATAGGGCTGGAAATTTTCTTGATCAAAACAATCTGAGTAGAATTTAGCTCGTGTGTCACTTTCCCATTTCCGTGGAATTCCTGCACCCGGTTCTATTGTATAAACTTTAAATTTAGACCGTCAAGTCCCATACTCTTTGTCCATCGCATCCTGGACACATCAAACAATCTCCTCCTCACTAAATTGTCGACAAAGCTGCTGATTTTCTCATCTGATAGCCGCACCCGAGGATCGATATTCAAAGAAAGCAGTTGTTGCTCATTATTGTTCTGGAAATGATTTTTGAAATGTTGATTCACCGCAACTTTGAGATCAGTTATGTCATCCAACCAAAGTTGTTGTACCATGGTTTTTAACCCAGGATATTCCCACCACTTTAAGGGAGATCGACAACTCCAAGCTATTCAAGGAAATCGATGAACTCCACCATCTCTGATGTTGGCTAGCCCCTAATCCCCTTACGTTCACAAGTATTGCGTACAACATTGAAGTCCCTACTGATGCACCATACCCCATTCTGATTAGTTTCCACCTTATGCAATAATGTACTCCAGAGTAGTCGCTAGAGCACCATCGTACATGGCTCGTACACATTACAGACGATAACCCTAATTTGTTATCTTCCCCCATGAATCACACACACGAACAACACCATCCTCACACCATGAATACGTCAATTGGAAAATCCCTTATCCCATATGGTTAATAACGAACCAGATGTGCCTGTTAGTTAGGAAAGTAGCTAAATTAGTGGAATAAAATTATGTAAACGGGTAAGAATCGTGAGTCAAGATCCTTACCCAACTTATTATACAAATCCCACTAATTTAGGACCGAAAAAAGATTTCCTGAGATATCCTTCCCTCTCCCGCTATATGTACAGAACGAATGATGAATCAAAAGTAAGATTGCAAGAACCATTTGTTATCGCAACATGGTATCAGAGCATGCGGTTTCTCACACCTACCTGTAAATCTCATCCTTTACCACACAAAAACCGATCTACTCAATATGGCGGATCCACCAAAAATTGGCAACAGTTCCACCATGGAGACTTCTGCTCCGCGGATCTGCCTGCTCAATTTGCAACCCTCCTCAAACGAATCCCACAACCTGAAAATAGCCAACCTATCATGCTCAGCACGACAATTACCCTCTTTGCAAGCGACTCATGAAGGTTGCTATCGGAGACCGCGGTCGCCTCTATCATCTAATGGGCAAATCGCCACCTCCAGATGTTAATGATGCTGATTATCCTCATTGAGAGCAGTGTATCTCCGTATCTGCTCCTGGATACTTGAAAATATTGATCGGACAATGGTAAATCGATTCACCAAATATCCCATGGCAAAGGATCTCTGGGAAGGCCTCGAAGCTACCTACAATAGTGGCTCTGATGCCTTTCAAATTTATGATCTCACAGTACATGCCAATGTCCAAAGACAAGGCGAAGGGTCTTTGGACTACGTCTACACCATTCTACAACGAATATGGCGTGAAATTGACCGTCGGAGCCGAACCCTATGTTGTGCTCCGCGGATATGACGACTTATCAGTGACTTCGCCAGGAAATGCGTTTGTATCAACTGTTGGCCGCAGTTGATCCAACTTTCAATAGTGTAAAATGCGACTTGCTCAAAATTGAGCCACTACCCACCGTGGAAATTGCATATGCCACCTTTTGCCGGGAAGTCGCACGGTGCTAGATTTTGCACCAACGGCCTAATCCTGGCGATGGACCACCCGTGCCCAGCGGTCTCTCAAACCGTGCACGGTCAGACAAACCCCAATTTTGGGGGAAAGCATCATCATCTCGTGGCGGCGCAGTGGAAAAAAACAAACTATGGTGTAATGACTTTCAGAAATCCGGCCACTCGACGAAAAAATGTTTCAAGCGGACGGGTTATCCCGATTGGTGGTATGAGATGCATAATCTCCCCAAACCTAGTGCAGCGGCGGTCATCGTGGGCCAACCTGAGTCTGCAACCACCTCTGGCATTGGCCACACAGGCGAGAAGATAGGTTTCGGTGGTTCATCAGCAGGGACACAAATCCCGTGTATTCGGGATGCTCCAGATCTGGAGAAGCTTCCAGCAGGTAAAGCTCCCACAATTACGAAAATTCCATCAGTCCATTTCTCCATTTTTATCGAATGGTCCCTATAGTTCTGGAAGTTTGTAGCGCGGCCCACCATCTTTTCAGACTCTGTAGGTTGACCCACCGTCTTCTTGCAAATTGCGGATAGAGCCTCGAATTTCTGGGAAATTTCAAAAATGTCCACAAACTTCCTGTGCATTACAGATACAGCCCCTATTTTCTGGAAAATTCAAGAAGGAGCCCGGCAGTTCTAAAAAATTTCCCAGAGGTCCCAATCAAAACACCACCCTGCAGGATGACTCCAGTTTCACCAATCCAAGGTTTTTCCCACCCGGGTGTCTGGATCTTGATGTTCCTGATCCACCAGATCCGCCTGATTGATATTATTCAACCGTATATGCTACTCCGAGACATAACAGCCCTCAATGGATCCTCGATTATGGTTCTACTGATACTATGATATATGATGCTCGAGATCTAATTACTCATACGAACCCACGATAGACACTTATTCAAACAGCTAATGGTGGTGTTTCGGCTGTTACAGGGGCTAGCTCTATTGAGCTCTCGCTTATACTAAAACTCTCTAATTGCCTTCATGTTCCGTCGTTGTCCTGCAAGTTATTATCTGTGAGCCATGTATCCAAAGAATTGAATTGCATGGTGCTAATATTTCCTACATTCTGCCTTTTACAAGACCTTCGGACGGGGAGATCATTGGGTGTGGTACTGAACGGGGTGGTTTGTACTACGTAGATGAGGTAGTTCAACATGGATCTGTCAGGCTTGCTCGCGGGACAGTGGACGAGCAAATAAAGTTGTGGCACTAACGATAAGGTCATATGTCCCTAGGGTATTTTAAAGTTTTATTTCCATCTTTATATAAGACTATTTGTTCTCTTCGGTGTGAAACATGTATATTGGCCAAGAGCTATAAACACTCATTTTCTAGTTCTGATAAGCGTGCTACACATGCTTTTAATATAATTCATTGTGATGTCTGGGGTCTAGTACCTCTTCCGGGACATGACATGTTTCGATATTTTCTTCTATTTATTGATGATTTTTCTCAAATGGCCTGGGTCTTTCTTTTAAAAAATGAAATCCAAAGTTCCTACATGTTTTGTGACCTTCTATAAAATGATAGCCAATAAGTTCCAACACAATATTCAGATCCTTCGGTTTGATAATGGGGGCAAATTCATCAATGATACCATGAAAAATTTTGCCCGTGATCATGGTATTATTCATCAAACTTCTTGCCCCAATAGTCCTCAACAAAATGGTGTTTCTGAGAGAAAAAATAGAATACTTCTAGAGGTGACACAAGCACTTTTGATCGAGTCTCAGGTCCCTTCATTTCTCTGGTCAGAGGTTGTGGCTACTACCATCTATCTTCTCAATAGGTTGCCATCTCGTGCTCTGAAATTTGCTACTCCCTTACAAACTATTTCCACATTTTTTCCCGATATAACCACCATTTCCTTGCCACCCCGAGTGTTTGGAAGCTCTGTATTTGTTCATATTCCTCGCCAGGAAAGAACCAAACTACCGTGTGCCATGAAATGTGTCTTTGTGGCATACGGGGTTCATCGGAAGGGTTACCGTTCCTATCATCCTCCTAAACGTTAAATGCTTACAACAATGGATTGTAACTTCGTTGAGCCTGAGTTCTTTTATCCTTCCCAACCTCGTGGTCAGGGGGAGAGTTTGGGTGATCCATTGGTTGGTTGCAACATCTGAGTTTGTCATCGCCGGTAGTCCCACAAGAGCTTGCTGCAGGACCCACCGAGCCATTCATCACGACTGCAATTGAGGTTACCACACCAAGGTATTCCCCGCCATGGTCCCCTGAGGTACAGGTTCCTAACCCTGAATCCGATATTGAAGTTATGACTCTTAATCCTTCAGTTGAGCAAGACACTACGTTAACCCCTATACTCTTCCCCAGAGACACAATCAGGGCTTTCTTGCATAATGATATGAGCCTAATCATGTACCAAAAACGTCCAGATACCCCATGGCTAACCAAACCAGGGGGAGTCTAACCAAACAGGCTATGGTGTTATTGGCTTCTGTATATAATGTGCAGGTACCACGAACTATAGCTCTGGCACAAGAGAAATCAGAGTGGAAACAAGTTATGCAAGAAGAGATGAGGGCCCTAGAAAAAAATGAAACCTAGGAGAAGTGTAAACCACCTTCTGGTCAACGACTTGTAGGTTGTCGCTGGGTATACACTTTAAAGCCTGATGGAACAATCGAGAGATGCTGTGGGAGTCATTAGCCAGTTCATGCATAAACCTCAAACAAACCACATGGAAGTAGCTGAATGAGTGGTTCGATATCTAAAAGGAACGGCAGGACATGGCATTATCTTTAAGAAAATAGAACGAGTGAACATTGAAGGATACACTAGTGCAGATTGGGTGGGAAATCAGGTAGACCGAAGATCAACTGTCGGATACTTCATGGTGATGGGTGGAAACCTTGTTACTTGGAGAATCAAGAAACAAAAAGTAGTAGCTCTCTCCAGTGCTGGGGCTAAATTCAGAGGAGTCGCTTGAGGCCTTGTTGAGATACTCTGGCTAAGAAAGCTTATCACAGAACTCGGCCTCTTAGTCTATGATCCAACTCCACTCTGATGCGATAGCAAGGCAGCAACAAGTATTTCAAGCAATCCGGTCCAGCATGACCGAACAAAACATATAGAAATAGATCGACATTTCATTAAAGAAAAGATAGAAGATAATATTCTGAGTCTTCCGTTTGTTCGGTCTGAAGATCAACTAGCTGATATTCTAACTAAGGCAGTTTCCAGAAAAATATTTGAAGGTATATTGTGCAAGTTAGGTATCGGAGATCGGACAGCCCAACTTGAGGGAGAGTGTTAGTTAGGAAAGTAGCTAAATTAGTGGGATAAAATTATGTAAACGGGTAAGGATCGTGAGTCACGATCCTTACCTAACTTATTATACAAATCCCACTAATTTAGGACCAAAAACGATTTCGTGAGATATCCTTCCCTCTCCCTCTATATGTAAAGGACGAATGATGAATCAAAAGTAAGATTTCAAGAACCATTTTTTATCACAACAGTGCCAACATACGTTCTAAATGCAAAGCCAAACTCTCGTCCACCCACAACCGCTCATGGAGTTGCCACAAAATCTTCTCCTTTTTCGTCTCTTGTAGAAGTAGCATATCCGACTTCTCCTTTCTTACCAATTTGCACATTGCTCGACGTTTCACCAGATCACCAAGTACTCGTATATTCAAAGAAATAATCCTCATCAGCTAAACACATTAACAAGCGCACCCACCTAGCTATATCTCAACACAACCGAGCATCACGATCCTCAACCTCAATCACCTTATCCACGACATCTACCAGAGGTGCCTGTAGATAGATGAGCAAAAAAACTGTTGTTTATTTGGTTAAATAAAATGACGGATAACCGAACAGAATATCAAAAAAAATTGGTTATTGTTCAATTATGGTTATGAAATGCCATAACCGAATCTTATTTGGTTTGGTTATGATTAACATCAATCGATTTCGGTTATAACCGAACATCGATTTTCATTTTTAGATATGTATATATATCATAATAATTGGTTAAAGAGACAAACTTAAAAACTATTCGCTTCTGCCTACCCATGTTCAAATCCTGTTGTGGATGAATTAATCATAATTTTAGTTCTATTTTGTCAAAAATAGAGAAACAATGACAATCTTGCTATGGACGAATTAACCATAATTTTTAGTTCTATTTTGTCAAATATCGAAAAAAAAGATGACGTTAGTGTGGATAGAACACTTGACTTCTAAATCCACAGTTTGAGGATCACCAACTAAACTATACCTGTTTTTTTATATTGTTTCACTCGTTAAGAATATAATTCTCAATAAAATAAAATTAAAAATTAAAAAAAATGTTCGGTTAACCAAAAATCGAACCGATAACCGAATAACCAAATAATTTTGTTTATTTGGTTCGTCGGTTATGGAAAATCATAATCGAATCTTATTCGATTATGGAAAGCTATAACCGAATTTTATTCTGTTCGGTGTAGATTATGGCCATAACCGATAGCAAAAACCGAAGGATCAAGCATAGTAGAAAAAATCTCAATTTAATCCCTACATCAACAATATTTTCAAGCTCTGCCCTTCGCAGTACAGCCTCCACATCCGCCATACACTGCTCTACCTCCATGGACACCAGCAGGCCCATCCATAAAAAACTGACGTACTCCGTACGCTGCAACCTAGAAGTTCCACCAATGCCTTCGCAATCCCAGGCATCACTTGTCGAGAGATTTTTCAAGAATCATGCTGTATTGCGAGAGCTTTCTGCCGATTTCGATATTTGCGTTGTCTTGCTAACACTTTGGACTTCTTCTTGAGCAGGGGCCCTATCTCAAAAGGATCTGGGCTGTTGGGAGCAGTCGAATAGGTTTGTAGTTGACAAGGCCAGACCTATTCATGGGCGGGACCAGGCTTTAGCCCGAGCCTAATTTTGGACTAAGCCCAAATATGTATAGGCCCGCCCTTGCGTGCACAGAATGGACGAATGGTGTTCCGCAGCACAAGGATGTGGAAGCTAGGAGCCGAATCAGTCTCTTTGGGAAAACCCAGTTTGTTTCCCGAATTTGGAGAGAGTTTAAATCGTTTTATTCAGTTTTTGAAGCAGCAAAATTTTTCGCTTACGTTTTCTTATAGTCAAATTTACTATCTTTGGTGATTAAAATGAATGAATGTGACCGTATCTGTGTTGGTGCATTGGTCCATTTGAAAGAACTGAATCTGTTGTCGGCAAACTTCAAGGAAGGTGCCTCATTTCGAGTAACTGGAAAGTGGGTACTAAGATAAGATGATATTTTTGTTGTTTATTGGCAAAATTCTTATTTTGCAGACGTTGGTGATTCATGATTGTGGGCTTTTGAAAACAACAACTATTGTTCATATCATCAGAAGTTGCTTTATGTTCGTTTTCATTGAACTGTTTCGAAATTGTAGGCTCCAAGAGTACAATATAGAGACAGCAGTGGCCTTAATCGTTGAGGATGATGCTAGCTTAAGGGTTGATAC
>JAOWBN010005465.1:0-11197 GCA_028565015.1 Pinguicula moranensis | reverse complement strand
AATTAGCAAAGATCCTTGGTCAAAAGATCTCTGAAATTTTTGTTATGTATGCTTATCACACACTTATGTTTACGCTTCCGCACAATGATTCCGGTCGGTTTCGGCTGATTTATACCTCCAGATTTAATTTTTTTTTTTTTTTTTTTGCAAAACCTTCAGTTTTCGAAACCTCTGGTTTTTGGAAACCTTCGGTGTGAAAATCTACGGTTGTAGCCGGTCCCAAAATTGACGGTTAGCCGGCTTCCAGTTCAAAATACTCATGTCTACTCAAAAGTTGTAATGAACTTCTAATATGCGCTGCTTGACTGTTATTCTTTAAGATAATCATACAAACTATGGTTGCAATTCTTACCCAAAAAAATCTACAATTTGGGCTAAAAAATTCCTACCACCTTGACCAACCCTACTTTGCCAAATGTTTTGCCCTACAAACCTTCACACACACATACACACACACACACATATATATATATATATATATATATATATATATGAAATTTAGCTTCATTAAATTCAAGGATAGAGATTCAGACAAAGACGATAAAGGTAACATTTTTCCTTCTTCCCCATTCAGAACGGGTGTTAGACTCAGTAGTGTCAAGAGAGGGGGAGAGGACACCCCCATTCCGAACGGGCGCAAAAGAAGGACATCTATTTACAAAATGAAATAAATCAAATAAAAGAAAATCGAGTAAAGTAAAACATAAATTCTAGACCAGTGTGCATGATAAGAGGCAAAAGCGGGGTAACTGTGTATGAGTATGGTCAGCATGCAGCTCCACAGAGACAGAAGGATGGAGCGACTCAACATGATCATAAAAGGAAGAATGATCACCTGCTCCAAGATAAACATAACAGTTTGCACAAAAACAAATGATAGCGTGTATGAGTGACATTGTTCATTCGCTTTCAGCCAATCTTTGCTACATTCTCAGCCTGTATGTTATCTTTGAATCGAATTCTTTGTTTTTAGTGAATTGGTTCAATAAGGTTACCTCCCCCCATGACGCTATCACTCTCCATACAAGGATATCTTATCCTTTCCAATCTACTTCTCCGTGCAAGTTTGACACGTGTATCATATGTGCGTCCAAGTTTGCTCCAATGAGAGGAATCTTGCCAAATAGAGAAGACAATAAAGAATGAGTTGTGTGGCCGTGAAAAATAGGAAAACCTAAATAAGTAAAAGAAAAGGTCCCCCCAGTTGAAACTCTGATTGTGCATGGCCGCTACCTGAAACATAAAAATTGCTCTTCTTTGGGTTGATCTCTTGACCCGAGATAACCTCTTAAGCATGAAAGAAAGATGCAAAATCTGACCTGATGCTACCAAATGGGGTATACTACGTCTAGAAGGCTCCTCACAAAGAATGAACAACACGGGTGAAAGGGGATCACATTTGGCACAACCATTGTGAAGAATAAAAGAATCCGATTCTGGAGCCATTTAGCAAAATAGAAAAGTGGGACGACTCCAAAAATAGCAAATCATAAAGATCCAAAGTCTACAAAATCCAAATTGGTGAAGAAACTCATGTAGGCAAGACCATCTCACCCAATTAAAAGTTTTTCACATGTATAGCTTCAAAATCGTATTGCCCCCCATTCGCTAACTTTTTTTTGAAAAGCTAATGTTTATATTCATATTATGAAGTATGTACATGTACCAATTATAGGTACTATTACAGACAGTGGCCTATGATCAACAAGTGAAAACTAAGAAACATTAGGTAGAGCAACACCCTAAACTTTTCCACCAATCTAAATGGTCTAGCATACATTACCCTGCTTTATGTGTAGCTAAGGGTGAACTACCAAGAGACCCCATGCGTTATCTATGCGTGTGAATAGTTTTAGCATTTGAATCATTACTATTATCAGCTTTACTACCAAAACAGTCGTCATAGCTATCAACATTTTCATTCCTTTGTGGCATGAGTATATAGCACAAATGTGTTCCGGAGAGCCATCCCTGTAGTAATAGTGGCTAAGGGTGGACAATATATAGTTCATCTAGCCTCATAGACCTCACAAAACATTCAGCATCAAGTTTATGGTCGTCATAGCTTTTCAGAAGAACGAAACCTCTTTGCTATCAACTTACCATTCCTCGGAATGTTACATAGCTCCATTTCTTCTACTGAGCTACCCCTGCAATTGAGAAGAATAATATATCTTATCCCCAAAAGGAACAGTATGAAATCTTCAGGTGAGCTATACCCACTAGTACAATTGAGTCCTTTAACTGTTGACATTTTAGGCACAAATGCTAGTGACCACTCTGAATAGCCATTCCAATTTTTTTTTTAATTTGAAGGCTGTTCACCAACTCATCCTATTCAGTATCCATCGGTGTTCAGTTCCTCATTTCAATTATGAATCAGTTTTGAAGTGCAGACTCATTAGTTGCATTACTCCATTAATTTTGTATCTTCATTTCCCTCTATGTTACTCAATTCCATAAGAAGTAAAGAACCTGCAGAAAAAGCCCCGAACTTAATTATCACTAGGATAATTAGTCAATATTAGTGTCCAAATTGAACAAAGTCTACAATGTCATGCATTTGGGGGCATGCGTGAGCAAATCTGTGAATGAGTATGGGAATATAAAAAAGTTTAATTTAGCTTTTAGTCCCAGCCATGTGTTCATTTGAACCACCAATATCTTCTGGTATGGAAAGGATTCTATGTTTGAAAAGTGTGCCTCATTTCTGTCTTTCTATACATGCCAGATAAAGGAAATCCAAATGGATTTCCAAGCCTCAAGATTAGTATCTGGAGGTTTAATTTCACAGAAATTTACCAGATCTGATATTCTGTCCGTGTCAGGTCCAGGTTGGATTGGGGTATCTGTCTTCAGCCATCTCATAAGTTCCTTCCAAGAGTTAATGGTATTTGCACAAATGTAAAATAAGTGCTCAATAGTCTTAGAACCTTAATGACAAGCAGGGCATTGATCTTCTTGATCCGAAGGTATGATTCTTTTGACTTTAAGTATTGCTTTGAGAGGAAGTCCTTCATTAATCATTCTCCAAGCTAAGATGATTTGTTTGATAGGAGAATATCTATTCCATAAATTAGATAACCGGGAGATCATCTCAGGCTGAAAGATTGATTCTCGTAAGGATAATAATACTTCATAAGAGGAACTAGTAGTATACTTCCCAGTAGGAGACCGCAAAAATTAGTTGTGATCCATTGCATCAGAGGTAGGAGCAATATCTTGAATAGTTGTTAGCAAATGATGTAGCTAAGTGATCTCATGAACTCTCAGTATTCTTCCCCACTCGCTAACTTATACATGCAAGAGGTCATTTTTAACGCTAAGGCTATGTCAGCAATGCCACAACCAACAACAAATCTCCACTGAAGTTCAGATATAAATGGCAAAAGGACAAAACTCAAACACTTAACAAGTATCTTAGAAATAACTTTCGAGGATATCTAACATAAGTTAATTGACCAAAAATTAGAGAATGTTGCAGGCTCATCACATTTATAAAGCAACACCAACATCGAAGAACCATAAGAAGTGGGGAGAGAACTTTCACTCCAAAAATCCATAATGCTCTCATGATATTCCACCTGAATAATATCTCAACAGGAGATATAAAAGACACAAAAGAATCTATCCGAGCACGAAGCAGAATCCTGATCAATGTCAATAGCGTGTGATACATCTCCTCAATGGTGGAGGGAATGCGTAATGCCTGATTATCAACTGAAGAAATCAATGGTGGAATAAAATTCAGAAGCTTCATGTTGTCCACTACTATATCCTGCAACTTGGACAAGGTGTATACTAGATCCACATGGGAATAAAGAGGAGGGGCTAAAGCTCCCTTTGTAAGCATCTGCTGAAAATAATCGAATGTCTTAGAGAGAATTTGATATCGGGGCTAGAATTTTGATAATTCTAGGGGCAAGAAAACAATCGTGCTTATGGAACAATATCGGATCACTCGAAAGTATGGTTCACACAAAAACTCACAAATTGACTCAATCTCTTAAAAAAATTATTGCTTAAAATATGTCGAGTTCTGAAGTACATATCTCATCCTTGTTTGAGCTTTTTATACACAAAGGTTGCCAATACTTGGTCACCATTATCGAGTGCTAGTGGAACGATCATGGACAAAGTTCATTATCTAAGAATGATGGCTATTGCCATCCTTGCCAAGAGTTGAACAAAGTCTTGGTCCAGATTCATCCTATCGTCCAAAAACACGCGTGTACCCCTTGTCCAACTCGTGGAAAACGCATGGCCAAGACAACTCCTCGATTGTGCACTCTACCCGACTCCTATAAACTAGGCCTAACTTTGGTCCGAACCAGGGCTCATGTGTTTGGGCATTTTAGAACCAAATTAATACCCAATCACACAAGCCTTACAAATTGGTTGAACTTATTAAAATGAAAAAAAGGCAAGAAGAAAATGAAAATTGGCATGGATAACATAAAATGTGCCATATGAACCATGTGTGCACCTCCCTCGTGCCACCTGTCATTCCCTCCATGCCACCGGCCATTCCCTCCATGCCATTTACTAATTTACTCGTGCGATTGCGTTTGCTTCTTCTTTCTTTAGCTATGTACCTACGTTCATGATAGACCAAATCCTTCAAGGTTGCATCATCCACAAAGTCGGAAGTCTTGGGCAGTGTAACGAGTGACTTGTGTTTTTTGTATGCTCCGGCATCTGCCTTTCTAGGTTGGAAAAAACATGTCCTCAAGTTCCCATAGCACACACTCAAGTGTTTGAAATTGAAGAGATCAGAAGTCTTCAAATGGCTTGGGGGCTCTAAGCGATAGGCGATGTCATTGATCCTCTCAATCACTTTGCATGGTCCTATCTTGCGGTTGCCAAGTTTGTTGTACTCACCACTTGGGACTTGGTCTTGAGTAAACACGACCCAAACTTGATCACAACATTGAATACCGCCCTTCTTCTTTGAGCGTTTGTACGAGCTTTGTATTTCTCATTGCAATTGGTGATGTTGGCGCTGATTTGGTTGTGTATACCCCTAAGATGCTTGTCCATCTCCTTGGATTTGGGGCTATACCAACCAACTTGTGGTGTGGGTGCTAAATCAAGCAATCTTGAGGGGGTGAAGCTACCAACCACCTCAAATGGACTAAGGTCAGTGGTCCTGTTCTTTGAGTGTTTGTAGGAGAACTCGCCTTGAGCCAATACCATGCCCCAATGGGCTTTGATTCGGTTAAGCACCGCAACAAGTTCCCTAAACTTTGGTTGACCACTTCCATTTGGCCATTTATTTGTAGGTAATAGGAACTACTAAATTGTAGTTTGGTCCCCATCTTGCTCCACAAACTCCTCCAAAATAGGCTCATGAACTTGGTGTCTTGGTACGAAGTGATGGACCTCGGCACCTCATGGAGTCGTGCTTGGTGAAGTATAGATGCACTATCTTCACGACATCCATAGTCTTACACCATGCCACAAAATGTGCCATTTTGGAGAAATGATCAACCACCACAAAGATAAAATCCATGGTCCTTTGCATGCATTGAAGACCAATACAATGTCCATCATCACATTGTGCCATGGTACCTCGGGCGTAGGCAATGATGTGTAGAGGCTGACTTTTGTGAGTGTGTCCTTGGCTCTTTGACAAATTCCACATGTCCGTACCTTCTTCACAACATCGCCCGCCATTTTAGGCCAATGGCTCTTGGATGACACCAAGTCCATGGTCTTGTCTCGACCAAAGTGACCCTCATTGTGGAGCTCATCTACAATTAGTTGCCTCCACGAACAATTGGGCACGCACAATTGTAGGCCACGAAATAGGTAGCCATTTTGGACCATGTATTCCATTGATTATCCGAGCAAAGCATCAACAAACATCTGGCCAAAGGATAGATCATCATTGTACAACTCCTTAAGGAGTCAAAACCAATCACTTTGGCGTGCATAGTAGCGAGAAGTGCGCTCCTCCAACTCAATGCATCGGCTATTTGGTTGAGGCTCCCCGTTTGGTACCTCAAGGAGAACGTGTACTCTTGTAAATAGGCTAACCACTTGGCATGCCTATGGTTGAATTTGTTTTGGCAGTTGTAGTACTTCAATGCCTTATGGTTGAGCAAGTAATGTCGCCAATGCTTCAAAGATTGGACGATGGCTCAATTTCTCATTGAAGAAGGCAATAGGCCTTCCTTCTTGACTAAGAACATCGCCTATTCCCACACCGGATGCGTCACAATGACATTTTCAAAATGGGCAAGTCTAGGATAGGAGCCTCGGTCATCTTGTGCTTCGATAGCTTGAAGCTCTCCTCAACTGCATATGTGCTCACAAACTCATGGTCCTTCATGCATTCCATGATTAGGGCGGTCATCAAGATGAAATCCTTGATGAAACGGCAATAAAAGGATGCTAGTCCGTGAAAATTCTGTACATCATGGATGGTGGTGGGTTTCGTCCACTCCACTATGGCCTCCACTTTGGATGGGTCAGCATATACTCCCTCGGTTGACACGACAAAGCCAAGAAAAAACACTAAAGTTGTTGCAAATGCGTACTTCTTTTGGTTCACGAATAGGACCTTTGCCCTTAAGTCCGCAAAGACCGCTCCTAGGTGCTCTTGGTGCACTTCAATTGTAGCGCTATGTATTAAGATGTCGTCAAAGTACACCGCTATGAATTTTCCCATAAATAGATGGAGAGAGTCTTAGTTAGGAAACAAGTGTTGAATTGCCTGAGGTTGAACTGCATCAGGAACTTGTAACCGGGTCCAATGGGAGTTATAACCCAACAACACTCCACTCCAAAGTTAGTGATGAACAATACCACCATCTATACGCTCCTCATAAGAAATTGAGCCTTCCAAGCAATCCACAGGCACATTACAGCTGGTAGAATTCCCACCACTTAGTACTGGATCACCATCATCCACCTCAACACCTGTATTAAATAAGCCATTGATAAAATAGAACAGAGGAGGAGGGCGGAAAACCAGAAGCAAGACACGAAAAGAAATAGATCTAGATAGAGACCTAGCAACACTAGAGAACTGGATTAGACACCTAGTTGTGTAGGAACCACTCAGACCTATGGATGATCATTCACTCACACAGTATCCTCTTGCCTTGCCAACACTAGATAACCATCTAGCTGAGCAGACTCAATCATGGCACTTGGAAGTGAATTGGGCATAACCTATGTAAATCCATACGTTGCAAGAGAAAAGGAAATACAACTAAACTGCAGCAATCATCAAATGGTAGATGCTTTGACTGTTTACAATAGTAGAACTGAGGAGGCCGATGTAGAAAAAAAAAGAATCAAGGAACTAATCTCTAAGCAAAAAAGTTGATTTTATGAATTTGTAGGAAACAAAGAAATAAAGGATTGAAAAGCGGTTGTGTGACTATCTCTGGTATGATAGTGATAATGATTGGATCTACAGTGACTCAACAGGCCAATTTGGGGGCCTATTGTGTTTAAATTCTGTATGAATAGTATCCTATCAGGAGAAGGGTTCTTAGATGCAACTGAGAACAGAAATAATGAAGGAATAATCAGTAACATGATCAATGTATATGGTCCTAGTGATCTCCCATCTAAACTTAGACAGTGGAAGGAGATAAGTGGCATATACTCGAGGAAAGAGATTGATAAATGGTGCATCATGGGAGACTTCAATGCAATTTTGGATGCAAGAGAAAGGAAAAGAATAGCAAAGAATGTAAATGAGGTTAAAATGCATTCTTTTAGGGAATTTGTCAATGATTTGCAACTATATGATCTGAGAATGGAGAGAAGAAAATTCATTTGATACTTAAAATCCTTGAAAGTAATGAGCACACTGGACCGATTTGTAGTCAATGACAACTAGTTAGGTAACAACAAATGCTGGACCCAAACTAGATTGGATAGAGATGACTCTAACCACTATGTTGTATGTCTAAAAAACACAAGACTAGAGTCCTAAACCAATGAGAGTGCTAGACTGCTGGCTGCTGGACAAAATATGCAACACAATGATAGAAGGGATATGGAACAACCCCTGCTCCTTGAGATATGTTAGCCAAAGACTCAAAGTGAAAATCAAAGAATTGAGAACTGTCATTAAAGTATGGAACAAGGCAGTTCCAAGAGATTTGATGACTGAGCACAAAGTGATTCTTAGTAGCATCAAGGAACTGAAATTGAAGGCATAACAAGACACAACACAACCTGATATCCACACTGATCCACAAGTGATACAAAGCCTAAGAGAGAAAATTTCCAAAGTTACATCTGATCTTGATAGTGTGCTATTCCAAATATCCCGCATCCAATGGATCCAACAGGGAGATGCCAACTCTGCATATTTTCACATGTGGATCAACAAGAGCAGAAGAAGGAATATCCTAAATGGTATCTTGGATGGTAACTCATGGATTGAAGACACTGATATGGTAAATAACTGCTTCAAAACTCACTTTGAGGAGAGGTTCACATAGGTGGATTGAACAAGACCAAGAATTAGTAACATGTATTTTTGCTCATTATACCTAACCTTTAGGAAAAGACTAGCTATCCAGATGGTCTAAACTTCTAATTCATCACTTCTTACATTTAATGAAAGGAGATATCAGCCAAAAGCTTTTGGAATTCTACAGGAACTGTAAACTTGCCAAAGGCAACAACGCACCCCACGTAACATTAGTAGCCAAGACATATACTCCAATGAACGTGCAGGACTACAGGCCTATTAATCTAATAGGATCTATGCCTAAGATTATCTCAAAAGTCCTAGCCAACAAAAGCATCACAATTATGGAAGAGGTGATATCTATGAACCAGATGGCTTTCATATGAGGCAGAAAACTTCTACATGGAATACTGATTGCTAATGAGGTTGTTGGTGAGATGAAAAAACTAAAAAAAAAGGCAATCATCTTCAAGGTGGACTTTGAGAAGACATTTGATACAAAAAATTGGTCTTAAGTTCAAGAGATATTGGCTAATATGGCATTCCCTAATAGCTGGATCAGGTGGATCAAGGAACTCCTAGTATCAGCATCAACCTTAGTGCTCATCAATGGTAGACCAACCAAAGAATTCTTTCCAACGAGAGGGTTGAGGTCAAGCTCTGGTGTTGATGGATTGATCTCAAAAGGTGATCTTTGTGAACTGAAGAAACCTCATCGGCAATATACTAGTCTTAGAGGCAGAAGAAGAAGCAACAACTATGCATCCAGATGGTGAAATGAGTTACAAGCTACACTAGGAGATAGCTGCTCTGTCAAAAAATAAGGATTATTGTTGGAACTAGAGAAGGCATTAGATTTTGGCTAGATAAATGGTTCAACAACACTCCATTGGATGGAATTTATCCAAGGCTAGTCAGTGTAGCAACCAGAAAGAACATCAACATAGCAAAGTCAGGCTATTGGGAAAATGTAAGATGGATTTGGCAACTGAACTGGAGGAGAAACCTAAGACTACATGAAACTAGTGATCTAACTAATCTACTATGCCTATTGAAAGATTCCACCCCCAAGACGACAAAGATGGACATGTAGACCTTTGATGGAAACAACCAGGGTAACTACATAGTCAAGGCAATCTATAGCTACATCGTTGAGGCATTACCAAATGCATTCACACCAGAGGAAATAGCAAAGCTCAATGATCTATGGAACAGTATCACCCCAACAAAAATCATCATTCTAGCATGAAAGGTAATACACGATGTTCTACCAACAAAGCTTGCATGAAAAAGGAGATACATTATACCTAACGAACAAGAAGTATCCTGTCCACTGTCATGATGGACAGGACAGCTCTGAACACCTCTTTAGGCTGTGTCCAGCCGCTATTTTAATGTGGGCTGGTCTAAAACAATGCCTCCAAAACCATAGCTTGGACACTCTCAAAGAGCAGAAGCGCCAACATTATAGGCTTTCATCGAAGAAAAGCCATCAGGTCTCTATACTGATTTGGCAACTATGGAGGACCAGGATAACTCTCATTTCCATGGATCAGAGATAAATCACAAGGCATTAATACACGCAGTACAGAGATACACTTGGCTATGGATTAGAACAAGAAGAACACCTAGGAGATTTTCATACTCCATGTTGATTGGCTACTGCAACCTTTAGTTGCCTACACCTCAATGATTGAAAATTAGGAACTAAAAGGCTACCAAAGTTCCTCTAGTCTACAGTTGGAGGTTTATCTACAATTCATCACCTCTATCCAATACAGGCATAGCTTTATCAATGAACACTCAACTGAGTTGTGTACCATTCTCCAAATAAACATTGGAATTGATAAAGTTAACAACCATGACTTTGAGCTACTCTGATGAACCACAACTGATAGGTTGATGAGCATGAACTCAATGCTGAGTTGTGTAACAAATATGATATGTTGACAACTATGAAGTTAGGCGAGTCATGTACCAGCAACACTCTTAAAGCTATAAAACTCATGGTGATGAGATTGTGGATTGTAGTTGTGGACTGGACAACAAAACGTTGAAGTGCAATAATCTATACTTTGTACATAGGTGATCTATGTAGCTAACAATTTATGAGCTGAGCTCTTGTATTTATATTTGTATATTTGTATTTCTTTTACCTTTTAATGAAATTTTGGCATATGAAAAAAAACAAAAAACTTTCCCATAAATGGTTTGAGCCCTTGGCGCATGAACCTCATAAAATTGTTCAGGGCATTGAAAGGCCGAATGGCATGATAATCCACTCATATAGGTTGTGGGTGGTCTTAAAGGCCATTTTCTACTCGTCCGGAGGCTTGATGCGGTTGATGGCTTGGTTATCCACACATGCACCATATGCCATCCTTCTTTGGAACGAGTAAGGCTGGCATCGTGCATGGACTCATGCTCTCACGAATATTTCTTCGTGCAAGAAGCTCCTATACTTGACTCCACAATTCCTCAACCTCCTTAGGACTCATTTGGTAGGCTGATCAATTAGGAAGGCTCAATCTTGGGACCAAATTCATGTAATGTTGGATGTTCCTCAAGGGTGGCATTTGCTTGGCAACTCCTCGTGCATCAAGTCCCTGAACTCGTGCAATAGTTCTTGCACCTCTATAGAAAGAAGGACCTCTTTTCTCGGTCATTTGCTTATCCCTAGGAATTGTTAGTGTTATGTCCTAAGGCCAATCACCTTAGGCCTATGTATTAACACTTTTATGTTGTATATATGATTGT
>JAOWBN010005454.1:0-11197 GCA_028565015.1 Pinguicula moranensis | reverse complement strand
AATGAAGAGTTATTTTTGGCGGGAAAGGTGATTATAAGAAGATTATAATTTTAAGAAGGCTGCGCAAAACAGGGCAAGAAGTAACTATATTGATATAAAAGATAAATGATTCAAGAAATCACCAACCACAAAAACACTCTTAACATCAATAACCAATATCAACTGTAAGCGTGAGCATATGGGCAATCCTGTAAAAAGAGAGCCTGCGGAACATTCCACTCTCCCCGTATGTTACTGGCACCATCATACCTCTGTCCTCTTATATCACTCAGACTAAGATTATGTGTAGAAAGAACACCACATATCTTCTCGAATAAGTCCCAATTTATTAACAAATCTCAGAATGATAGCCTCTTTTATACTTTACCTTTTTAACCCTGACAGGTTGTCTCAGTGGTAAAGACCGAGACCATCAGGGCTTGCCTAGAGGTCTCGTGTTCGAAATCTCGCTGGAACGAATGCGGATTTCCCACTATTGACAATACGTGAGGGCCACGTCCTCAGGTCGAAAGACCCGCAATTCAATGGTGTACCGATTGGGGGCGCTGTTGATCCACCCTGGGGATTAGTCGGGTCCGTAAAGGGTCTGGATACCCTGCGATCAAAACAAAATCTCAGAATGATAGCCATCTGCTCTCCGTTAGATTCATCTACAATAATACAACTTTGCATCACCAATTTCTTCTTGAATGAATCTTTGAATCTTGTTCGCATAGGTAAACAATATCTCCTTCTGAATTTGAGAAGTGTAAGTTGCAAGTTTATGAGCATTTTTCAAAACCTTGGCCACTTCATCATTGTAAGTAGTACTGTGCTTTAAAATTGCCAAAACATTTTCATGGTTCATTGAATCATCCATTTCATCATGCCCCCTAAATGCCAAACCTTGCAATCCACATAAATGGACAATATCAAAGTTTTTAGCCGTAGTCTAGCCTAAGCTTTGGATATTGTGGTTTGTCTTTCAATCACATTTCAAATGTTTTGGTTCTTATTCAACAAATCAAGCCAAGTAGCTACGGCTAATTTATGAGAAGAGTTTGGAAGGCTTCCTATATGGGATAGAAAAGCACAATCTTTCTCATTGTTCATTTTTTTTCAAGCTTTGAACCCTCCAATAGTAAACACGGATGTCTTAGCAAAGAGAAAAAGTTGTAGATAAAAGGTTGTGCAACTTGTGTTTGAGTATTCCAACCAATCCTCAAATTGTTTATACTAAACGAGGACAAATTTTCGACGAGAATTCTCAGCATGTATTAACGGTCTAGGCTTATAAGGACCATTCCTTAGATATTTAATCTGAATTTCATCTCTCTCGTCTATTAGATACTCACATATCATCTTTCTTAAAGCAGGATTTATCTCAAAAATCTATATCAATATCATCTGAATCTATTTCAATCCTTGAAATTTTTGTTGGAGGATAATCTAGATTTGGAGGATAATCTGGAAGACTTATAGTTTTAGGAAGATCACAAGCATTATCACTCATAAGAACTTTAGAACTTTGTGAAGTAACAACTTGAGGAACTCCCTTTTTAAAATATTAATCAATCTTCTTCATGGTCACAGTTTACCTATACAATCAAAGGTTTAAATTAGCATGAAAAGTTAGCTAGATATATGTGGATCGACACAGTCCAAAAGTTAGATTGATGTCAATTTCATGCATAAATATCAACAAACTATAAACAATGTGATGCTAAAGTAGTGGTAAAGCATGGACAATAGAGCTTACAACCCAGTAATGTTTATTGGCAATGTCACACCCCTCTCTGTACTTTTGTAACCGACTATTTTTCCTGTTTTCAGCCAACACAAGTGTGATCACATCATTGGTTGGCCCTGGAGCTTCATCGCTGGAGTTGAGAGTCTTCCAGAAATCCAAATTCACTTCTCCTGTATATTACAAATGGACCAATCCAAAAAATTAAAAATAAAAATCAAAGATCCCTCAGCAAAGAACAGCATAGTCTATCATGGAATTGGAAATGCAAGGATCCCATCAGTACTTGAAGCGAGAAAATAGATTATGAATATTGAATGTAATATCAGAGTAAAAATTTGTTCTGAAATTATTTTATGCTGTTGATTTCATCAGGAAACCACAATGTTCATACTTCATGGAAAAACCCCACAATCAGTATCACAAAATTGAAACATTCCTTTCAAGAACTTCATCAGCCCTAGTTTCCACAAGAGAAGAATAAAAAGCAAATTGCCAGAAGCCATAGTTCCAGAAGAGTAGAGACTAACTATTACACACCCGCAGAATTAACCAAATAGATGAAAATTTAATTCAAACAACTCGTCACTAATAACAAGTTAACAACTCCATGTAAAGAAAAAAAAATACAGAAGAATAAAGAATTTCGAACTACGAATGAAATCATAACCTCCTCATTATCTATACTAACACTAAGAAACAAAAAACATGTAATGGAAATAACACT
Source organism: Pinguicula moranensis (assembly GCA_028565015.1). Classification (NCBI taxonomy): domain Eukaryota; kingdom Viridiplantae; phylum Streptophyta; class Magnoliopsida; order Lamiales; family Lentibulariaceae; genus Pinguicula; species Pinguicula moranensis. The sequence continues at coordinate 8,744 of JAOWBN010005454.1, read as the reverse complement.
AAACAATTTTAAATGATCTTTGAGTGAATCGATCTCAACCAACCTAACACGAAAATTTGGAACCCTCGTGGCTCGCGCTAGTATTGGTTGCAGATTGCAGTGCTTCAGCGGACCACGCGGCTGGCGCTAGGGTTGGATTTGTAATGATAAAAAAAGAAAAGAATAGAAGGATTAAGAGTATATATACATAAAAAAAAAAAAAATGGGAGGACCAAAAGAGCATCTGCGAACCAGGTCTTATAGCGAGTCTTGAAGCAATGAGCACTAAAAATGCTTACAAAAAAAAAATGAGCACTAAAATAGGAGTTGCTGAGCGAATACTGGGTGAAGGAGATGCATAAGATCATTCATCTTGAAAAGTAAGATTTGTGTGTGGTCGGTGGTGGGGTACTGGTATGATGGGGTTCCGAGACTACCACCACCATTGGGTCAACCCTGTTATTTTATATTGGTCTGTCCAACGGTGATGGCTGGTATGGTTGGATTCCGGTACCGCCACCAATGTTGGACGACTCTTCATAAAACTAACAGCGATGTGAAAAAAGAACGTGTTGTAATCTAAAGAATTTGCGGAAAAAAAAAAAAAAGAGACTATAATCCTTGTCCAAAAAGTGTGTCTTGTTTTCATTAGACTTCTCTCTATATAAAGGGTTTAGGACCGGGAGTTATAAAATACATAAATTCGAAAACGGTCACAATCAATACATATTTATATACAATTATGTGTATTTACAATTCTCCCCCTTGATTGACTGAATTTCAAGGATACATATTTTTCTAATCTCCTTGAGTAGGGATCTTTTATAGTTCTCCCATTGAATCCTTTTGGATTCAAGAGTATGCCAAAGTTGCCTCGTTAAAACCTTGATTAGAAAAAAACTTGTGGAAAAAAATTCTAAGCGAAGGAAAAAGAGTATAACTGTGCATTGTTTCTCTCCCTCAAAAGTATGTTTCAGACATCTTTGAGACATCTCATACCAATACCACATACAATTTGTTGAAATACAATTTTATGTAATGACTTTGTAAATAAATCTGCTAAATTTTTCTCAACCAAAGACATTATCTGTACGCTTCATGTATTGCAATAATTTCTGAGTGGTTGGATGATGTGGCTGTCAATATCTGCTTAGTAGATCTCCATGAAATCGCAGAACTACCATAAGTGAAAACATATCCGATTTTCGATTGTCCCTTGTGTGGGTCAGAAAGATAACCTACATCTGCATATCCAATTAATTGTGGTTCTATATCATGATTATAAAATAATCTCAAACCTAGAGTACCGCTTAAATAACAAAGAATGTGCTTGACATCATTCCAATTGGTACTTATGGCACTGAAATATGGTACTTTAGGAACGAGTATCTCTTGTACGGATTAGATATTTCTTTAGGTCTAGTGACATTACCACCATATGTGTAGATAAGGAATGTGCATGTTACATGTGAAAGTTTTTTAGAACTTTCTCTGTATATGTTGTTTGATGCACAAATATTCATTTTGAGTCATGCTTAACTTGTAGCCTAAGACAAAATCTCGTTTTGCCAAGATCTTTCATCTTTTAGGTGTGTTAGAGTTTGGTTGAAATCTTTTGGAGGACCAATAAGATTTAACTAATCTATATAGACTCCAACTATAGCAAAAGCATATGTATTTTTCTTGATGAATATACATGGGCAAATTATATTATTGGTATAGTCTTACTTTACAAGGTATTCACTCAGTCGATTATATCACCTTCGACCGGATTATTTTAATTCGTATAATGATTTTTGGAGTTTAATGGAGTAGATATTCTTCTGTTTGCAACAAGATGTTGCAGTCATCTTAAATCCTTCTAGGATTTTCGTATAATTTTTTTTATCGAGTGGTCCATACAGATATGTTGTAACAACATCCATTAATTGTATCTTCAATTCTCAGATGATGCTAAACTAATAAAAAATCGGAATGTAATTGCATCAATGACCGGAGAATATGTCTCCTCATAATCATTCTCAGGTTTTTGGGAGAAGCCTTGTGTAATAAGGCGCGCTTTGTAGCGCTCAATTTTATTATGTTCGTTTTTTTTTGAACAAATATTGTCTTATATCCAACAGGCTTAACACTATTGTGTATTTGAATAATGGGTCCGAAGACCTTGCATTTTTCAAAAGAGCTCAGCTCTGATTCTATTATTGTTTCTTTCCGATTTGGCCAATAGTTTCGACGTTGACATTCTTCTATGGAGTGTGGTTTTGTTTCATCTTCATATTGGGTGAGATTTAAAGCAATTTTATAGCAAAAATATTGTCGACAGTAATTTTCTTCTGTCCAATACCTCTCCTGATAATATATATAGTTAATTGAGATCTCATTGTTATTAGGTACCTGATCATCTTCATTAGGTTCCTCATCTAAAGCTTCCTTTTCATGAAGGAGAGTTTCAGGAGAGTCATTCGATATCATATGTGTCTAGGATTGGAGATCATTATTATTTACATTTTCTAGTGGAGCTTTTTTTCTTTCAGGGAATTTTGTCATTGGCACCAACGAGTCTATCACGCTTCATGCATTTTGTAGTTTCATTTGCCGCTTTGTTGGTATTTTGTCCTTTTAGGACATCAATCCTTATAGGAGCATTAACAACTAGTATGCGACATTTTACAACCAATTGGTTGTCTATGAATGCATCCGGTAATTGATTTGCAATATTCTGCAAATAATTATTATCCTTTTGAGATTTTAGTTCACATTCATTTGATCGCTGATGAAAATAAGATAATTCTTGGTTATGCCATATTATGTCTCTTCGTGCTTCTGACATATGTTTTGCTCCCCCTGATGGTGAGAAGACAGACTCATCGAAATGGCAATAGTCGAAACATGCCATTTGAGCTTTACTTTGAACTTCTCTTTAATCTTTACTTTTTTCTTTGGTTTGAGCTTTTTTTTTAAGCTTCACTTTTGAGCTTTATTTTATAGGTTTGCTTTGAACTTTGTTTTTGAGCTTTGCTTTAATCTTTGCTTTAAGGTTTACTTTGAGAAATAAACACATAAGATTAGCAAAATGAGATAATTATCTTAAACAAGAATAAAAATATTGGGATAATATTTAATCGCAAATCTTATCCAAATAAAGAAAATACTCATGATTAGTCTCAAAATGCAATAATTAGTTCTTAGAAGAGATCATTTTGATCAGCATCAAAGAAATCATATGCGGTAAATTTTATGCTAATAAATGCTTTTAGGTCTTTCATGAGTTGGACAAAGTTTGTCTCATTTTCTATAGTATGGCCCTTTGGGGCCAATTTTGATTTTTTCATAGATGCTTGATATTCGGCAACAACTCTTTTACTGGACCGAAATATTTTGGACCAATGTCCTTTCTTACCGCAATAGTAACACTTGACCTTATATTTCCAGGTATGCTGTGGCCCACCTGTTTCCATTGGGGTCACATTATCAATATTATGTCTGTCTCTCCCCTGTTTGAATAATGCTCACAGGAATTCTTGCTTCTGCCTCCTCTATCTTATCCTCAACGATTTTGCCATTGGACATGTAAACCATTTGTTTCTGGAAATGGTTTAGACCTTGTGGGTCTATCTTGGTGTTTTTTTAGGAGCAATGTATTGTTTTGCTCGGCCACCAGCAGGCATGAATTGAGTTCCAAGTACTCAGTAAATTTTCGTTCTTAGTACTATTGTTGCAGAACCATGTTAGAGGCATGAAATGTTGAGTATGTTTTCTCTAGCATCTCGGAGTCTGTGATATTTTCACCACATAACTTCAGAATAGATGTTATTTTAAATAACGTTGGGTTATACTCGCTAATAGACTTGAAGTCCTGGAGGCGCAAGTGGGTCCAATCATATCATGCATTTGGCAGTAGCATGAATTTTTGGTATTCATAGCGTTTTTGTAGATTTGTCCATAGTTCCAATGGATATTTGACCGTCAGGTATTTTGTTTTGAGTTCATCATGGATATGATGCCTCAAGAAGATCAACGCTTTGGCTTGATCTTATGGTGTTGACTTATTTTTAACTTTAATCGTCTCACCTAGGATTTTTTTTCCTTTAGGTGGATCTCGGCATCTAGAACCCATGATAAGAAATTTGCTCCCGAAATATGTAAAGCATTAAAGTAAAATTTTGCAAGGTGTATCATTTCTCGATGTAGTTGAGGTTTTGTGGTAGAGAACTCATGCTGATAACGTGTTGTAATCTAAAGAATATGCGAAAAAAAAGAGAGAAGAGATTAGAATTCTTATCCAAAATTATCTTATTTCCATTAAACTTCTATATAAAGAGAGGTTTAGGACCAGGAGTTACAAAAGACATAAATCCTAAAACGATCACAATCAATACACTGTTATATACAATTATGTGTATTTAGAACAAAAGGTAGACAACTAACAATATTGTTGTAAATGCACATAAGTATATATAAATGTGTATTAATTGTGATCGTTTCAGGATTTATATCCTTTGTAACTCTCGGTCCTAAACCTCTCTATATAGAAGAGTCTAATGGAAATAATAGAGAGACTTTTGACAAGCATTCTAGTCTATTCTCTTTTCTTTCGCAGATTATTTAGATTATAACACGTTATCAGCACGAATTTGCTCTTCTCCACGATCTGCTCTTTTTCAGGTTCTTCTTTACCTACTGTAAAGCATGTCTACGCTGTTTTATTTACTATAGATATGCATGACTACTATTTGCTCGAATATGCATATCTTATCTTACATGATCTACAAGATCTACTATTGAAACATTATTAGGAATATGCATTAGTAATAACCAAAGAACTATACGCCAAAGATTTCTGAAATTAAAGAATTAAAAGCGTAGATATCCTTAGCTCTATGTTTCCATAGATGATTGATTGACTAAATCAAATGCCTAAACCCACTTCCACACACAAAAAAATAGAGTTTATGAATGCGAGGATTTTTTTTAAGCATTTGAGTTCTTATATAAGAACAAGTTGGTCGGAAGAAAAGGCTATAAAGTAGTATACGAACAGTAAAAAAATCCCAGAGATTAGACAATACCAACCAGATGGAATATCTTCAAAGATATGTCTTGGGAATATATAATAAACTAATAGCCAAGAAGTTTATGATTTTTCGAATCATATTTTTCTACGCGAAAGTTTTCTTTTCTTAGTTTAGTCACCGATAAAGAAAATCTAACATATACCTGGTGGTATGAAAGAAATAGATCTTAGTTAGCTAAAGATAGCCTCTCTCACCCATAGGTGCAAGTAGCCCAAGATTAGCTATAGAGCAATTGTATGGCTCTCATAGCGTTTAGTAGTTATACGGATAGGTAGCTGCAAGTAGCCCTGTCCGCGCCCGCATCTGTCTAATTTTGCATTCGCGCAGAACGTGGGCGGATGCGGGTAAAAATTGGGTTCCGCAACATTTAAGTGGGCGAGTGCGGAATTAGGGTTTTCGGGCTTGTAACCGCAAAAGCCTTGGCAAAATTGTGTTTTACGATTTTTTCCAGAATTTTTCACGTTTGTCGAATAACGAATTCTCTTTGTGTCCGAAATCTCCTCTCCTCTTAAATTTTCTTCCCTCGCTGCCCTCAATCTGTCGCCCGGCGCCGCCAACACGTGAATGCCTTAGCCACTGTCTCTTCTCGGTTGTGCATGTTGTTCTAGCATAACCTCCTACAGTTGAAAAGCAGTTGAACTTGAAGCAATAAGGTATGGAATTTGTTCCGTTTTGGAGGTGAAATTCTTCTATTTCATTGGCTAAGAATGCTATTGAATTTGTTGGGAAGTTTAAATTTTAGTGAAGCTGAGTGTCTCTTGTGGGAATTGTGATGTAATTGGGGATTTTTAAACGTGATCCTGATTCCTGTGGTTACTTGTATAGTCTTTGACTCTTTGATTTGTAGAAATTGTATTATGAAGACATCAAGTGATTTAATGTAGTTCTGACTCTGAATTGGGTATTGCTTTTCTCAATTTCTCAATTTCTGCGGGAGTTTGGTTCTCTGTGGAAATTCGGCAATTTCCAGTGTTCGTGACCTTGGAAACTCAACGGTGTGGTGGCTGCATTCGGAGGTAAGTCGAGCTAAAGATTGATAACATTCAATTAGGCCACAATTTGTAACTACTATGCTTTAGTCCAAAGAGAAAACCCCATAGTTTGCAATCTAATGAAACTTGGTTATCTGTTTACTGACATTTGGTCATCATAGACAACTAGTTGACTAAATCGATGGGAATCGGTCTCATGGTTGCTTCATTGAAACTTCTTAGTATTAGGGTTAAATAATGGGACTGCAAGCATATGAAATTTGAAAAGAGTCTAAACATATTTGCCAATAGCAGAAACTAACGACTTCATTGAAAGGTTTTGCCTCTTACCAGTAACACAAGTGGTCCACAAACTTGTACGGATAATGACTTCGTTCGAGTTGGGCACATACATCCAACAAGGTTCTAGTTGAGCACATACATCCCCCCCAGGAACTAACAAACACCACCTTACAAGCTTATCTATTTCGAGCCACCAACAAAAAAGATGATGTATAACGACCACAACCCACAAGTAGATTGTATGGTTAACTGTCGTGTTCACGTGAAAGTCCTTATGTACTATGTATATCTCATATATATAGGTCATTCAACTAATGAGAAAGATAAGCAATTATTGTGAAACAAAGTCGAGTATACACTTTACTCATTTCCATGTATCTCTTCTCTTCAAAACTTTTATCGTATAGACCAAGAAATTAGAGAAACACATATCCACACCCTTCGCATATTTTTATTGTTTTTATCACTGGTGTCGTTTGTGGGAATGTTTCTCATACCCATTGAGGAACTCTTTATGCTACAACACTTAAGTTGACAACTGTTAGGGAACACAAAATGGATCCCCTATTAGCCATGGGGAACAAAACGTGAAGGAGCAATCTCTTTGGTACTCCCTCCCAAAAAGGGAGAAATCCTGAAAGTGGAGCAAGCAAACGGAAGTCAACATCTCTCAAAGGAAGAAACCTACCAATGCAGAGATGTTGGGTGCTTCATTCGTGACCCTCCTCACATCAACGTCGAGGAAAGTCTATATGAGTTAGAAGATACCCAAGATATCTCCGCGAGTTCTAGTCCTCCAAAGGTAGGCCTCCACCATCTCAAAGGAATCCTGGAAACAAAAGCGAATCTGAGAGAAACGCGCAACAAAGGAGGAGGTCAATGGGACGAAGGGCGTCGGGAAGCAAATATGCAAAATGATATTGGGTCCTTCAACTAGGCTCCAACAGGCGACGACGGTAGGCTTGAATTTGCCAGATGCAAAGGAAGCTAGAGCACTCGAAAAAAATCATTTTATGAGGAAGTCTTAGCCACTACTGATTGCGGATGTCGGTTGTCGAATAAAACATCCATATATGAGATCGGGGATCCTCGATCACATGTAGACAGATTCAAAATCAAATGGAAGTTACCAGAAAGTCTGAGACCATCACCTATTGGGCCTTCTCCTTTACCCTCTTCAGGAGGCCCGAAAATGGTTCGCATCCCTCCCAATCCGTGATTTAGACAAAAAATTATAATGATCGTCTCTAACAGACAATTTTTTTTTTAAAAAAAAAACCTTGACATTAGGGTATTGAAATAAAATTTTCATTAGCTTCATGGGTGAAAGTAGAGATAAGTATAAGGATTGTACTTAGAGCCTATTTTGTTACAAAAATTAATTTTATTTCTTTATTTCTTTTCCTTTTCAAATCCTTTTAATATCAGTATTAATTAAAAAAATCATTAAAAACTATCCCAAAAAATGAGATAATATAGGCCTAATAGAATTGAAAAACTTATTGAAATAGTCCATTGTCTAGTGGTTAATACTATGACATGTCAATAAATCTACCCAGGCTTGAATCCTAGAATTTCTGAATTTTTTGCTTTTGCTTTTTTTTAAAAAAAAATTGAGAGTAACAATTGGAACAAGATTCGAACAATGTTTGAATGATTTAAAAACTTGACTCTTCACCAACTAAACTGGATAGGTTTTATGTTTCTATCCAAATACAAGTAAATCAAACCAAACCAAACATACCCAGTATATCCCGTCTTTAGGCAAGATATGGGGAGGATGAGATGTATACAGTCGTATCCTAACTTCTAAAAAGAGATCAAGAGACTGTTTTCGTGGAGACCCTCGCTCTTCGAACACACACATACAAAAAAAAGATCGAGAGAGAGGGGAGGTAGAGGAGAGAAGACGATAACCGCCCACCTGCATAGACAAGGAGATGAATTAATATACATTTAATGATCTGGGTCAATAATCAGATAAGTAAGTATGTAAGTATATAGGTAAAGAAGTACGTGTTACCCCGATACCTGCTAAGTATACCCCGTATAATTCCCCATATCCCTATCTCTCTACCTCTCGAACAGTAATCCTACGTCTCCAACCCACTCTATCAGAGGTCATGCCTTCGGAGAGGTCTAATCCCGCTAAATCTAATCGGAGCTGCTCCTCCCACGTCCTCCTAGGTCTCCCTCTCCCACGTCTCCCATCAACCAGGATCCCTTCGACTATCCTAACAGGTTCGTCAATATGCCTTTTGCGTACGTGTCCAAACCATCGTAGTCTTTCCTCTCTGCGCTTTGTACCAATAGGGGCTATACTCAACGTGTCCCTAAAAAATCCATTGGGGATCTTATCTAGTCTCGTGCAACCACACATTCACCTCAGTATTTTCATCTCCACCACTTCAAACTT
>JAOWBN010005443.1:0-11197 GCA_028565015.1 Pinguicula moranensis | reverse complement strand
AAACACCTCTCCTACCTCCATGAGCTTTACCTTACTTCCAAATCTACCTCTACCTCCAGAATCTCTCTCACAGGACATCTTCGGACAAGACTCCATCAAGTGGCCAATCGCCCCACACTGATAACAACTGTGAGTCTCCCCCTGGACCCTAGTCACCCGTGAACTAGCAGTAGCTAACGCCTTTGTGCCTGAAACTACACTCGGCGTAGAGTGTATCCTTATCTTACTCTCCACCTAAATCATAGCGGCAATCTTGCCCTGGCACAATAAAATTGATCTCCTCGAGTGAAAGATCAAATTTAGATCCTTCAAGAATTTCATAGTCATTCCTTTATCAAAGTGTTGTTGCATCTTGCATTTCGAGTCACTACAACCAGACAATGGGTCATAGTGATCCATCTCAGCCCATAATCGCTTCAGGCAAATAGAATATTCCTGAATAGACTTCTCCCCCTGGACCTATGCATCAATTTCCAACTGAAGATGAAATACCCTCATCGGGTTTTCTTTTCCGGAATAGGTGGTTTTATGGCTAGCCTACATGTCATCCACCAAGCTAAGGCCATCCATAGTAGAAGCAACAGATGTAGTCATCAAGTTTAGAAACCAGATACATAGCTGGGCATGAGTAACTTTCAACTCCGTAATGGAAGAGATGTTACTCCTTGACTCACACTCGCTTAGGAAGCCATCCAAGCTCCTCTCTACTAAGATGGTCTCAATTCTGCGAGACTATCTAAGATGCATAACCGATCCTTCAAGTTTCAAATCAATCGGTGGAACAAGTTTGATCGGAGCAGCGGCAAGGTCAACAGCCGAGGTTGAGGCATTTGTTCCCTGTATGAGCCCAACCAAGGATCCGAGCACCTCAAGATTGAGGTTCCTTGGGACCTCCAATCCTTATTTAAACACACTATCATCTTTCCTTGAGATTTCACACACAGTAGCTCCAATCACAAGCGATCACAGCAACAACAATCCACACGTCTCAACACCCCACCATCAATACGCAATCCAAAAACACCATCAACAATTCCTAATTGAATTCCCAAGTTTAGGCAAATACGATAAATCCAATCAAATAATTCACCATATCTGATAAAACACCAATATACATTAAATTGCACGAAATCAAGCAAAACCAATTAGACAGTTGCAACAAGCAAATCGAGACAAAGATTCTATCTCCAAGCTCTGGCGGTGGCGGTGGTGCGTGGCGACATGTGACCTACGTGCAGAAAGCTCTCCTCGTGGTAATCACAATGGCGGTGGTTTTCGGTGATTTCGATGCTGGTCACGCCCAAAAATGATGGAAAACTACCGTATGTTACATTTTTTGGCGACAACGCGTGGTGGTCGGAAACCATCGGGTGTTGAGCAGATTTGATATAGGAGGAGATTGGCTACGGTTTGGGACCAGTTTCGGTGGAGGAGGAGCAGTAATGGCACCGAAAATGGAGCGGAAGTGGTGGAGACGAAATGTGTTCCTCAGGGATGCATATTTCAGTATGGAGCTCATGTCTTCCTCAGGGATGCATCTTTCAATGACTTTATCCGAGCAGAACTTGTATAAGATAGGTTCATCACACAGAAGATACTTCACTTGAGAGAAAAACCTTTTCTTTTTTTTGATAAGATAATCCTTTGGTATGACCCTAAACACAATGTAATTCACAAAATCTACATACCAAGGCTCCTTGCTTGATTCTACTGCCAATAACCTCTCCGGAAAAATGCCATTAATAGGAAGTTTGTCAAGTGTTTTCACATCGTGGTCGTGTCCTTCAAGGTGAGATAGGTGATCAGCTACCATATTTTTCAGAACCCCTCTTGTCCTTGATTTCCACATCAAACTCTTGTAGCAATAGAACCCATCGATATAGCCAAGGTTTTGCATCCTTTTTCACCATGAGATACTTGATTGCAGAGTGGTCTGTGTACCACAACCTTCTCCAGAGGACATATGACCGAAACTTGTTGAATGCAAAGATTACGGCCAAGAGCTCCATCTCAGTTGTGGTATAGTTAAGCTCAAAGGCATTCATGGTTTTACTAGCGTAGTAGATAGTGTGCAAATTCTTATCTTGACATTGCCCAAGCATAGCTTGCATGGCATAATCACTTGCATCATACATTATCTCAAAATGTATCTCCCAATTCGGTGCATAAATAATTGGAGTCGATGTGAGTTTTTCCTTCAGCATGTTGAAAGTTGTCAAACATTTCTCATCAAAGTTGAATGGGGCCTTCTTCTCAAAAAGTTTGCAAAATGGCCGAGTGATATGAGAAAAATCCTTAATGAATCTACGATATAAACCTGCCTGGCTCAAGAAACTTCTAACTCCCTTAACGGACGATAGTGGTGGTAGCTTGGCAATCACTTCAATCTTGGATCTATACACTTCAATCCCCAAACTTAACACTTTGTATCCCAGAGCAATTCCTTCTTGCACCATGAAATGACATTTTTCCAAATTTAGCACTAAACTGGTGTCTTCACACCGTGTCAGTACCTGTTTCAGATTGCATAAGCAACCCTCGAATGAGGATTCCAATCACAAAAAAATCATCCATGAATACTTTAATGATATGATCAACCATATCAGAAAATATGGACATCATGCACATCTGAAAAGTAGTTGGTGCATTGCATAAACCAAAGGGAATGCGGAAAAAAGTAAATGTACCGTAGGGCCAGGTGAATGTTGTCTTTTTTTGGTATTCCGGGGAAATAGAGATCAAGTTGTAACATGAATATCCATCAAGTAACAATAAAAATTTATGCCATGCGAGTCTATCCAACATTTGGTGAATAAAAGGCAACGGATAATGATCTTTTCTTGTTGCCTTATTCAGCACTCTAGTCCATGCAGATTCTCCACACTGTGATAGTTCTTTTGGGAATCAACTCATTATTGTCATTAACTTCCATAGTCCTACCTCCTTTCTTGGGGATACATTGGACGGGGCCGATCCAACTGCTATCAGAAATGAGGTACACAACCCCGACATCCAACCACTTCAAAATCTCCTTTCTCACTACTTCTTTCATCACTGAGTTCAATCGATGCTGGGTAGCTATAGAGGGTTTGCTACCCTCTTCCAATAAAATCCTATGCATGCATAAAGATGGATTAATACCTTTTATGTCAGCTAGAGTCCACCCAATGGCGCATTTATCCTCCCGAAGCACTCTCAATAAACAATCTACCTCAGGCCGAGAAAAAGTGTTTGAAATTATGACTGGCAATGTGGTTTCCTTGCCCAAGAATGCATATTTCAAGTGTGAGGGCAAGGGCTTCAACTCCAGGGTTGGTACTTTCTCAATGGAGCTTACTTGAGGGGTTGGTCTTTCTCCCAAATCTTTAAAGTGCCTTCTTTTCTGTAGTTCATTGGCCTCCAACCATTGGGGTACACTACTTAACTGCAGGCTCCTCCAAGATGGTGGGATTTTCACTTACCAAAATTGTTTCCAGATCATCTCGATAGTAACCATATCCTTCTAAGGGCAGTGATCAGTGGAATCAATGATTGAACAATTCCCCCGACGGTCAGGGTGTTTCATGACTTGAAACACATTGAACTTGACTTTTTCTCCTTGAATATGTAGCACGAGCTCAGCTCTATGGACATTAATCAATGCTCCTTTAGTAGCAAATAATGGTCTTCCCAAAATGGTGGGAATATCCTGATCTTCCTCCTTGTCAAGAATGATAAAATTTGTCTGGAAGATGAACTTGTCGACCTTGATCAAGACATCTTCAATGATGCCTCTTAGATTCTTGATAGAGTAGTCAGCCAAACGAAGAGATCTGATTGTGGGCCAAGCTTCACCTAGTCCAAGTTTCTCAAAAAATTGACAAGGGCATCAAGTTAATATTTGCACCAAGATCACACAATGCTCTATCAAAAGTAGAATTACCAATAGAGTAAGGAATAGTAAAACTTTCTGGATCCTTAAACTTTGGAACCAATTTCTTTTGAAGAATTGCAGTGCATTCTTCTATTAGAGCCATGGTCTCGTAGTTTTCAAACTTCCTTTTGTTGAAAAAATATCCTTCATGAACTTCGGAAAGGGAATATTGATGTGAAGTTTCTTGAAAACATCAAGAAACTTCTGAAACTGCTTGTCCAACTTACTTTGTTTCAACCTTCGAGGGAAGGATATTGGTGGCATTTGCTCAGTATGCAGTTGAGACATTGGCTCTTCAGAATCTTGCTCGGTCTTCTTATTTGGGATATGACTATGTCTTGGATTCTCTTCCAACTCTTTTCTATTTCTCAAGGTTACATTTTGATAGTGCTCATTAGGGTTCACTTCTGTGGTGCTCGGTAAGACACCTTGTTGCCAATTCCCCAACTCGAGCCTCCAAATTCCTCATTGCCACAGATTGGTCTTTAAAGTTAGTTGGGTTTCGTGCATGAAATCACTTGAGGTCGTGGACACCTGTGCTATCAAGTTTTAACTACTCTTGGTGGCCTTGGCCAACTATGTTATGAGGTCATCACTTAGAGACCTTTGAGGTGGTCTTGATGGTTGAGGCTGTTGTTGAGAAGAAATCTGAGCTATAGGATTCAGAACATGTTGATTGTTGCTCCAAGAAAAATTTGGATGATCATTTCTTCTTGGATTGAAATTGTTACGCTCAGAGTTGTTGATTGCCCACATAGTTCAGTTGTTCCATTTGAACATTTTCTATTGAGGTCTCCTCCTAGAAATTCTCTCGGGGATATCATTTCCCACATATGTCGCAAGAAAGTTGTTGCACCATCATAACAACTCTTGGAAAAGCCCCTTGTGAAAAACAATTCTCAATCTTTTCATTCATCGCATGCATAGTGGCAGCCAATGCGTCAACTTTGTCAAATTTATACCTTCTGTCCAGTTTCTTGTGGTTCTCTCTTTCATTCGGCCAACGATAACAGTTTTGTGTCATGGCTTGAAGAAGTAAACCTCATTATAAGACTTCTTCATGAACGTTCCATTAGCAACTGCATCATTTTCCTTCGAGTTGTACTCTCCAAACCATTGTAGAATGCTTGAATTTGTCTCCAATGTGGCAAACCATGGTTAGAGTAGCTCTTAAGAAGATCTTCGAAGCGTTCCCAAGCTTCATATAAGGACTCCATATCCCGTTGTCTAAAAGAAGTTATCTCACTCAAGATTATTACAGTCATTGAAGGTGGAAAGAATTGGATCAAGAACTGTTTCCTCAAGTAGCTATGGAATTTGATGGCAAAATGAGGCTGTTTTGGGTATTTTTCAGTTTAATGAGCAAGCAACGATGGACAAATTCAATCGGATAAAGATTTAGAGCGATTGATTTCACCACTTAGTGTTCTTGGAATGTTTATATCTCAATTCAACCTTTTTAATTGTTTATCTAGTTGTCTACCGGATTTCCTTAATTAGTTGCTAATATCTCTCAAGTTAAAACCAAACAACTTAAATAACTTCACAAAAAGCTAAACATTTAAAACAAACATTCAAATCCACCAAGGGCTACATCATGCCCTAAAAATGGTACTAGCCCATGCTCAAGGCATGGGCTTCACATAAACAAGCTAACCATGAGTTCATAGTGTCAAGAACAACAAAGAAAAGGAAGCCCCCTTCTCGGATGAATAGTCAACTCGCCCAAGAGCTCCTTCCCCTGTAAGCTTCCTCTTCCAAGAATGATATGTCAAGTGAAAGGTGATAAGTCCACCTTGGAAAGTGTATATGCAAAAGATATTTTTAGATCAAGGGTTTGGGAGACATTTCTCTCCCAAAACCAGGGGTAAAATAGCCACTTTACAGCAACTTATGCAATTAGCGGGTTATCATTTCCCGCCAAAAATCATGTGGCAATCTAGGTTACTGGAGTCGCGACTTGTAACTTGGGGCCACTACCTTACATTTTTGATCATTTTCCTTTCTTCTCAGTCTGTTCATCAGAATCATCAATCCTAAGCAAAACACGAGAAATATGCATCAAATGCACAATTCCTTGAAGATAAGCGGGTTTTAAGTATAAAATTCAAATATAAATTGGTACAAAACCAACTTGTCAATAGGCAGGGTCGAATCTTATAGTATATTTTTCCTTACTCCACCTCCCTTTGTCCTCTACTTGGAAAGCTTCTAGATCCATCACCATTCATAGTCAAGCTAGTATCACAAGTTCATACTTCCACTTTTCTTTGTTTAAGTGTTCATGTATCCAATGAACTTGGATCTGGCCATCCCACGACCACCAAGTACTCAGTCTATGTTACAGTTTTTGAATCTCTTCTCATCGAGCTTTTGGATATCGTGCTCGTCATGGCAACAAGGAACCATTTTACCATCATTTTCACAAACAACAAGCCGATGCAAATAGCAATAGCTGATTTGGCATATCGTCTTGCTATCAACATGGTCCTCAACAATGTCCAATCATTTATATCGTGTTTTGTTTTTCCCAAGAGAGAAAAACTGATAAAACTCCATAGTACAAACAAACAATCTTGTTTCTTATGGCTAAATTGTTTGAAAACTTTTGCAGGAGTTGCTGATGTTGAGGATGGCAATGTTAACTTGATAAGCGGAAGATTTAAGTTTTGAACAATTTTTCAGTGTATTTTCATAGATGCAATTACATGATCTTATAGAATTCATGATCCCTTATTCAACGGAACGTGAATCCCTAATCTACGAAAAGTGGTTTAGCTGATAAGGGATGATTACCAATATTTAAGGAAAGTCCTATTATAGTTTGACTCTTTCTTTTACAAGATATGTTAATTATCCCTTATCCCCCAATTATCTAACACTTCCACTCAAATTGATACTACGAATTTTAGTAATCACAAATTGCCAATGAGTGATGATGGTTTTTCTGCGATGCTCCTTGGTGATCTCCTCCTAAAGAACATCTTTGGTCATCTTTGGATTTTTTGTCAAGCTCCTGTGGTAAATTCTTCCTTAGGAACAACTTCAAGTCGGGAATACCAAAAAATTCCTTCGATATGACCCAATTCATATTTTTGATCTGTTTGCACAACTTGGACATATCTCTATAGTCAGTGTGATCAAGTTTTAACATCATATCAGTGAAAATTAATTTATTCACAGGTTTGATGCTTCTTCAACACATGTATCTACTAGAGATTCATCTTCTCTTGCAAGCACTTTTTTCCCCCCACAACGCACAATGAAGAATCCATCCATTGCACATAATGGTCTACAATTCGACGAACCAATTCTCAACTAAAGAGAATGAAGTCAACTCAAGAAAGCTGGAACCATCAAGCAACATTTTTGCCTTTTTTTCTTTTTCCATTGTTGAAATAGAAAGCTTGAAATTAGCTTCCTTTAATGGATTTTCCGTTTCTTCAGAGGGACTCCTCCCTCCACAGAGTCTTGCCTCAATACAAGTTACATCACCGAATTCAAAAATTCCAGCATTTCCAGGCGCACTGAACACCACTGCTAATTAAAAGTCAAAACCCTTCTCCACCAGATCAGTTGTTTCATACCATCAAATTCACCCAACATTTGATTTACTCGATCAAGCATAACATGAATTGCTAATACTGTGTTATATGTAGCCAAATCTGGTTTGTGTTTTGAACTTTTCATATAATCAAACGCCAACAAGGCACTATTAGCATGACTAGACTTGACCAACGAAAAAGCAAGCCTGTTCAGTATTATATCAGTTCTAGGTAATCCTGCAGATTTTTGTAACAAAAGTCAACAACACAGCAAGATCATTGTGCTTCCCAAGAGTTTTAGCAATAATAAAATATGAATTCAACCTTATAGAGCCACATGAAACAAAAGATCTCTGGAAACCTGGGAGAGTATATCCATATCGTTCTTCTGATCAACAGCTTCAAAAATGTAATAATATCCACAAGAGCCAAACAAACTTTGCTTACCAGTTAACACTCGTGGTAGCCTGGCAGCATATTGAAGATCTTCAGAAGCACCAAGCTTTCCTATATGATCGATACAGATTTCTTCTCTGAAAATAGAAGGGGATAATTGGTAACCACGACATCATATTCGAACACAAGATCTTGTAGTCTCTGGTGAATTGGCAGCGCAATGAAAAACCCACAACTGGCAGGCTAAGTTGTATCCGGCGCTAGGGTATCCAAATCTACCCTGATGGTTTCGCCGGTGATTTAAGAAAAATGTCCGGCAACAATTAGCCATCACGACCATAGGGCTTTTGTTCTTCTTTCAAGGGGCTTTGAGCTGGCATCCACAATTTCAAAATCCGCCTCGTGAATCAACGAGAATCGCAATGCAAAGTCACGATGACGAAAGATTTTGGATTTGGGGAATTCACCATTTTTTTCGTTTTTCTTTTCTTTTCTTTGGTAGCAAGGACTAGAAAAATTAAATAAATAAGCTTTGAAGGAGTCGTCGGACGGCCAAACAGCCGCCGGCGGCAGCTGAAGCTTTTTATGAGATATTCAAATCTACTCTGATACCATGTTAACTTGATAAGCGGAAGATTTCAGTTTTGAACAATTGTTCAATGTATTTTTATAGATGCAATTACACATTCTTATAGAACTCATGATCCATTATTCTACGGAATGTGAATCCCTAATCTACATAAAGTGGTTTAGTTGATAAGGGATGATTACCAAGATTTAAGGAAAGTCCAATTATAGTTTGACTCTTTACTTTTACAAGATATGGTAATTATCCCTTATCCCCCAATCATCTAACAGTCAAGGCCTAGTGGCTTACATTAAACTCATATGCTATAATGCCATAGGTTTTCCAGTGGGGTTTCTTCTTGGTTATGAAGCAACGATGAGTGTACAGGTAAGCGTTGTTTGCAACAACTTCTCGTATATTACTTTTCTTCTAACATCAAAACACTTTGTATTAGTATTTTAAAATTAAAATTTGTTTCGGTATCCTTGAAACAATTTAAAGCATTCTTGATTGAAATTGTTAGGGAACAAACAGGAACAAAGAGGTAACTGCATCTTGATCATTGGAGATTTTTTATAAAGCAATACTAATGCTCAAACTAACACACTCTACATTTTCATAACTTAACATCATTATTTGAAATGGCTTCGAGACTAAAGGTAAATTTCTTCAAGAGCTATATAAAGGGGATTAATATCACCAGCCTATAAGTGCAAGGTTATGTGAGCAGCCTAAATTGTCTGACAGCAAAACTGCCATAAATTTATCTTGGTCTACCTCTTGGAGCAAATCCAGGTAGAAAAACTACATGGCAGCCAATGCTAGAGAGATTCCATAAGCGACTCAAGAGCTGGGAAAATATTTTTCTCGCTTTTGGGGAAACATAACTCTCATAAAATCTACACTCATAGGGTTGGAAACATAATTTTTATCTACCTTCAAGGCGCCAAAAGAATTTATTGCTATCATACGAAGAATTCAATCAAAATTCTTGTGTGGGGCCCATCCCAGGAAAACAAACCAATACATTGGATTAAATGGGAACCCATCTATCAAGAAGTCAGGCTGGGGGCTGGGGAGTCAAGAATCTGGAACGGTTTAACCTAGCACTGCTTGGAAAATGGATCTAGAAAATCATAACTGAACCAGACATCTTACTTAGTAAGATCATACAGTCTCTCTACTTGCACCCAAAGGGACTCCGCAGAGATTGTAAAACAATCAGTCCCTAGACGTTTGTCTAGATGGTGGAAAGATTTGTGTAAGTTTGTATGCTCAACGTATTGGTTCAGCAACAATATGAAGAGACATATATGGAGTGGGGAGAATACATTGTTTTGGCTTTCCATGTGGACAATTCTAGGATGTCCAACGAACGTCCCCGACTGATTGTACTCGATTGCATAGGGACAAAAATATCACAATGGCTACAAAAGTGTGCCCGAAGAGCGAGCAACTCACCTGGCTTTGGCATTGGCACAGATCTCTATTTGCTTATAAACTGCTACTAATCCCAATCTTAAAATATCTTATTGCAAATGATGAGATAAACCCAGAAGAGAAGGACAGTTGAAGGCAGCGGCCGAACAGAGAAAGATAAACATACACGGTAAGATTATTCTATTCAGTAATAACTCAGTTTATGGGTTTTGTTTTGCAGGATCATGTAATTTTGGTCAATAGTTGGAGTAGTCGATCATCAAGACGAGTGTAGGCTTTGATCTGGCGCTTTATCCAGGAGCGGATAGCCACTTTTGACAAACTATATTATCAAGGCGTTCCCACAGCGCAATTACCAGCTCCGGGATGTACATTTTGCAAAACTCAGGAAGAATCACTTCGACACATATTCTTGGACTATGGCAGCATATACAAAGTATGGCAGAACCTATACAACTTGCTCAATTACAATTGTGTAGGGGAACAATAGGACATAACAACACTACTTACTCCATTTAGGAATGCTCAAAAGGAAGAGATTGAGTGAAATATTGAAGTCTATATGGAATAGTCTAGTCTGGGGCATATGGAAAGCCCGTAATAATTTTGTATTTAATGAAACACCACCTTGCACTGACTCAGTCCTGGATAACACAAAAGTCTCCAATTAGATTTGGGCAATCACGTACAATAAAATAGATGTCGGGTTGATTTAAGGTGATTGGCTCCAAAATCACCGTATATGTATTAAAATCGCATAGCTGCATGCGAGAAACTTGTTTTGTAAAACTTCTTTGGGTGAAAGCCTATATAGTCAATAAAAAAAATAACTTTCAGATAAAAAAATAGGTCAAGAAAACTGATATTCTCGCTAATTAATTTTTTTCACGGAACTTTTTCCATATGTAGGTTGAACATGCATCAAAAAGATTGAGAACGTGGAGTGGCAACAATTAGACACGATTTTTGGTGTACTTGTATAGAGGGGTGGAGCCAAGATTTTGAATTTGGGATTACAATACAACATCTGAGAGACGAAACACACATCTGGGAGCTAAAGTGATGGACTTTACAATAAAAATAAAAATAAAAAATCCAATAAAAAATTGGGGTGGCACCTCTCCTCGGCTGGCCCCTTGTATGAACTAAAGCGTGGATAATTTATAATTAAAGAATTCAATTTTGTCCAAAGCCTTTAATTTCTGGTTACATGATAAAATGAGGACTTATCCAATTCAAGCCATTTTTTTTGGAAAGGCCAAATTTTATAAATACTGAAATATTTACAAAGATTGAAAACGAAACCTAAAGTACATGCTACAGACCAAATAGCTC
>JAOWBN010005432.1:0-11198 GCA_028565015.1 Pinguicula moranensis | reverse complement strand
ATCACGATGTATCTATATTAAATCGGATCATAATGTATTGCTAGATGCCGCTTATGATAGTAACGATCTAGATATAGATCCTATCAGGCTGCTCTATCTGGTGAACTGAAGAATTAAATAATTAATTATAATCACGGCAAAGTGACTGCTAGATCACGGCGAAGCAAGTTTTCCGGTGACCTCGCTGCCGGAAATGACTTCACGGAAAAGTTTTTGTCTCGGTCGGAACTCGCGGAAGAGAAAATCTCACTTTTTCATTCCACCGATTTGAGATTATATATATCTCATGTATTTGGGCTTTTTGGCCCAAATGCATTATTAATTGATTTGGGCTCGAATTTAATTTTTAGCCCAATTGCAAATAATTTGGATAGAATCTCATTAAATGCAATTAAAATTAAATTGCAATTGCATTGGGTGGTCCCACCAAAATCCAATTTATTTTCGCTGTGACATTCGCCAATTATGTCTGATATCGGAGCTTGAGTTATGTGTTTAATTCTTGTTTTTGAGTTTGGAGGTCACGGATTTGAGGTGAATTTGTGCTTTAATTTCAAAAATCCTTGAAGTGCTCAATGAACACTAGTTCGGGTTTTCAAATTTCTTGTTGTTTGGTTCAAATAGAATTTAATTAAGAGTTTAATTATGTAATTGCAAGGTTGAATTACATAATTAAGTGTTCAATTGAACTTAGGAATGAAAAACCCGAATTGCCTCATGAACCCTAAATCGAATTTGATCGAATTCGTTTAGGTTCGGTGAAATTGATTCAATTAATTGTTGGATTATGTAATTAGAAGTGTTAGTTACATAATTAAGTGGTTAATTGAGTTCAAATTTGCTAAATCCAAAAATTGAGAATTTTGAGATTTAGGGGTTTAGGATTTCTGATTGATTTGGTTCAATTAGATGTTTGATAATGAAATTAAATACTTGAATTGCAATTTTTTTTATAAGCCAAATTTCATATATATGAAAATATTTACAAAAGTATTTACAGTCAGAAAAAACACTACCAAAATACAAAAAATAACTTGAATTGTAATTTGGAATGATCAATTGCAAGTTTCGTCCGTAGAATTGAAAAAACCCTTTGGGAAATTTTGAACTCGTGAATTAGGGGTTTTAGTAATTCAATTGGATTGAATTAGGACTTTGAATATGCAATTGAATGTTTTAATTGTATGATTGTGTGATTAATTACATGAAAAACCTAGAAACTTGAAAAGCCTTAAATAGGTAATTTCCGATTTTTGGGCTTTTGGTCTTATTGGGATTAATTAGAAGTTAATTGCATTAATTTCTAAAAATGTCCAATTGATGATCAATTTAAAAATCTCAATTCGAAATTTAGGGTTTTGCATGTTATTAGTCAATTGAGAATTGATTAATAATCTAATTAATTAATTAATAATGTTTATTGATTTAATTAGATGTTCTTTTTTAGATAAGCCAAATTCATTGATGAAAATAAATACAGTATTTACAAGTACAGATTGAATGGGAAGAAATGAATAGAACGCAAAGGAAAAGAACGAACAAAGTATCATTGAGGCTAATGCTCAAACGGAGGATAGTCACCCATCTAGAATAGATCTGTAATCATAGTTTTCTCCTAATACTCCCCATCAAATATAGTTAATGGTGATCTGGTACACGACTCACATAGCATCATAGAAAATCACACAGCAACTCCGCATTCAGATCATCGCCATCATCCGCTCTTCACCGAAACAGAATGTCTTGACTGTCAACTTATCGATTCCCATTTTTGTTGAGATATTGGTACATAGCTCAATTCTGTTCGATGAACTATCCTTATAATGAACTGATAGGTCATAGTCCGATCATACTCAGATTAAAAATCCACCCAGATAGGTTCCTAACTTTCGCACATGCATGGCTTGAAGAAGCTTGTCCACATGCTTATGTCACTTTCACTGATATGAAGTCCTTGTTCACAATATGCGGTTTCGGAGGGAACTGTGGTTCTTTCATGGGTAAGGTCTGCCACCTGATATGTTGTACCAAAAAATTGCTATGCCCATCTTTAGAGTATGTTGTTTTAAGTCCAATGGCTTGCCAAGTAGGACCCTGAATCTCCATTGGCCTGTGAATTGCTCTGCGGCTGATTTCCTTGGTAGTAGCAGACATCAATTCTTGCTGAAGGATCAGTGTATTTGAATATCATCTTTGGTATCTTTTATCAAACTTGCATGATCCAAGTTGGTGTAAGGAATGGTGAACCTCCATGGTATCCAAATGTTGTTTGTCCGTATACAATGCCCTGTAGAAAAAATGAAGCCTTAACCTATATTATTTATCCATGGACCATGCCCAATAAAAAAAGTTGTGTCCTTCACCTGTACCGAGGAGAAATAGAAAAATAGTTAACCTGACCAAAGTTTAGCATGGTATTACCAAACCTTTGCACAAGGTAACACATGAAGCTATCCACGCTGATCTGGTGCTACACAAGTATGGAGTAATTGAAACTTGCCAGCCCTAACCTGCACCATGATAAAATAACGAGTAATGAGATAGCACAAGTTGAATGATACTGATCGAATTCCTGGCCTTCTAAATGGACCAAACCATGGACATCCAATTGAGTTCCAAGCAGACCTGTTAATGTCCATAGGGCAGTGATCGAATGCTCCATTAGGTTAGGGACAACAACCCCTCCAGTAGCATTTCTATGCCCAGGGACCGAGGATAACCACGAGATTATTTCCTGCTAGAGCATGCTTGTGAATGAACATTGAGAGAAGAGGTGTGAGACAAACTCGTCCTGAAAACAGCAAACAGGTCAGGTAATCTCATGATCAGCATAGATGATGTCTCTCCTTCGCATAAGATCTTTGGTAGGAACTGAAAGTTGGATTAAGTGTCAAATAAATATGGAAACCTTCTTTGGGGCAAAGCTATCCCAAATTAGTTTGGTAAGTGCAATGTGAAAGGGAGAGAAGGCATATTGTGTACCTGAGGTGATGGCTTTGTACACATCACTGACCTTGTAGGATCCTTGAGGATTGAGTTTAACTATGTACTTGCTCATAAGCATAGGCTGGGCGACAATGTCCTGCAGGAGCCGAGACATCTCTGCCAGGTCATGTGATTCAGATGGTCTAACAGCCCTCCTCCACCTCCAGCACCAAGTCCACTTACCGTTAATCCACTGTCCAGATTCAGCTATGCTGATATCACTACACAACTCATTCTTGAACAGCCTTGGAAAGAGATTTGCCAAAGCTGTATTATTCAGCCACTTGTCCCTCCAGAATCTAATTCTTGATCCATTCCCAAGCTGAAGTAAAATGTTATCAGAGAACCACGTACAACTCAAGATATCATGAAGACTGGACCACCATTCAGAGGCATAACCACTGCCTTGAGGCCTACCAACTGATGTATTGCACACTAAGGGAAACGGCTGAAGTACTCTAAAACCAGCCATGAAGATATGAGAACTACTGCCATATTTTGATCCCAGGATAGCAGTACCTAATGATGGTTCATTATTTAGTATCTGAATCCCCCATTTCCCCATCATAGCTGCATTGAAAGAGGCTAGACAACGCACTCCCATGATGACAAGCATAGCTTTGCCTTGTTATTTGAGCTGCCTCAAAAGAATCTTCTCTGGGATGAAATCAGCTGCTTGAGGATAGTATTAGGAGCACGGAAACATGAGAAGTAATGTGGGGGCTAGGCAGCTAGCAGTGCATTAAGGAGAGTAAGTTTACCACCCGTAGATCACCTATGTTCCCATGCAGAAAGGGTCTTGCATTAGATATCCAGGACAGGTTGCCAAGAGGAGGATTTCCTCATACCAGCACCCCACAGGTAGTCCTAGGTATCTAAAGGGAGGTGTAGCTGCCTGACAGTACAGAAAAGCAGCCATTTCATTTAAGATTTGTGGTTGCACAGTAACATCAATGAGCTTGCTCTTACTAAAGTTGATTTTCAAGCCTGAGACTAGCTCAAAATTGAGGAGAATAGCTTTGAATGCTAACAATGAGTTCCAATCAGCTTGGCCAAATATAATAGTGTCGTCTGCAAATTGCAAGTGAGAAACTTGCACCTTGTTCCTGCTGATGCTAAGGCATTTGAAGAGGTTAAGGCTAATGGCCCTATTGATTATTGCAGAGAGCCCCTCTGCAGCAAGGAGAAAAATAAAGGAGGATAGAGGGTCACCCTCCCTAATGCCACACGTGGGATAGAACTCTTTAGTTGGGCTCCCGTTAATAAGAATAGAAGTGGATGCAGATTCAAAAGACCTCTGATCCACCAAGTCGAGCAGGAAATTCATAGTGTTCAGGATCTGCATCAAGTATTCTCAGTTGAGAGTGTCAAATGCCTTAAAATCAACTTTTAATATAAGGGTTTGCTTCTTGAGCTTCCTGATTTAATCAATAATCTCATTTGCAGCAATGACACTATCCAAGAGTCTTCTTCCTCTAATGTATGCAGATTGGTTGGGACTAATCAGACCTTCCATGACATGCCTTATCCGATTAACAAGGACTTTATTGATGATTTTAGGCATGCTACTGATGAGAGAAATTGGTCTAATGTCCTTTACAGAAAGAGG
This sequence comes from Pinguicula moranensis, assembly GCA_028565015.1. Classification (NCBI taxonomy): domain Eukaryota; kingdom Viridiplantae; phylum Streptophyta; class Magnoliopsida; order Lamiales; family Lentibulariaceae; genus Pinguicula; species Pinguicula moranensis. The sequence continues at coordinate 6,604 of JAOWBN010005432.1, read as the reverse complement.
GTTGGAGGATATAGCTAACAAGGCAATATGAGAAGAGTTTCTTCCTCTAGCCAATATGCCCCCTCTGTAAAACTCTAGTGTGAGTTGCATGATGTCAGGTTGCAACAAGTGGAGGAAGTGTTTGATGAAATGGAAATTGATGCCATTCAGACCCGGGATCTTGTGGCTCCACAATCAGAAATAGCCAGGAGAACCTCATCAACAGAGAAAGGTTGCTGCAGAGCCATTTTTTGAGATAGATCAAGTGCCTTGAGCCTAAGTCCAAAACGTGGTCTTCTGGCCAATTTTTTAGTGAGCCTTTCTTTAAAAAGCTGAAAGAAACCTTCCTTAGTAAGCTCAGGTTCCTCTAGCCACACTAATTCATGCCAAATTCCATTTATCTTATTTCTGGTTCTGGAGAATTTTAAACTGTTGTGAAATAATATTGTATTCTCATCTCCTTGTTTAAGCCAATTGATCCTTGATGTTTGATAGGCAGCACTGGAAAGTTGCTTAGAGATACTATCCAATTGGGACTGGAGGACAGCCAGTTGGATTTTATCATTGACAGACAAAGGAGCAGTTCCAGCAGCTCTTTCAAAAAGCCTATGTTATGGAGTATAGTTTGTCTTTCCCGGGCTAAGTTTCTTGGAATATCAGCACTCCACTGTCTGATACTCTCTCTTAGAAGCCTATACTTCACCATTATTCTGAAGCTCCATAATCCTTCAACGTACGAGGTGTTCCAGGCCTGAACAATTGAACTGTTGAAGCTCTCATCTAGCAACCAGGTATCAAGAACTTTCAAAGGCTTGGGGCCCCAGTTTTGCATACTGTTAAATAGGGACACTGGGCAGTGGTCCGAGCCCTCTTTATCAAGGCATACTTGCCTTCAAGTAACACCAAGATCACCAGACTCTAGCCATTGGCAGTTGATCAAGAACCTGTCCAACCGGCTCATAGTTTTTAAGGACTTTCAGGACCAAGTGAAACTTCTACGTTCCATGTTGAGGTTTTGTAGTTGCAAGCTAGATATAAAAGCATTGAACAAAGCAACTTCCTGCACATAATTCTGACGACAACCTCTATTCTTTCATTAAGAGCCAAAACAACATTAAAATCACCCATCAAGCAGCACTTTTCCATCATGAGAGGTTGAAGGCAATCAGATAGATACTGCCACTAAACCTTTTACCAGCTATGTCACCAGGTCCATACACATTGATCATATGAGAAATGTATGTATCCCCATACCATAAGCCAGAGACACCTAGAAAACGTTCCCCATTAAACATGGACACTCTGCGGAATTTACTCGTGTCCTACAAACAAAGGAGGCCTCCAAAAGATCCATCTGATCCAGTGTAGCACCAATCGAATTCTGAGTTATGCCATAGGTAGGATCACAGAGATATTTCAACAGTAACTAACTTAGTTTCTTGCAGGCTGATGAAAACCACTTTTTCCTTAAAAATCAGTTGTTTGACCTGCCATCTTCTCTACCAATTACCCAGACCCCTGACATTAAAGATGATCAACTTCATGAGGAGGGCTTATTCCCCACCCCTTGTGGGGAGGATAAGAGTGTAGAACCTTGGCAGGGCTTAGTCATATCAACAAGCAAGTAATGAAACACAGCGTGATGAGAGCCATATACAACACCAAGTTGTGAGCCAATCGGCATAATGGAGTCAACAGATAGAGTATGTTGTAGAGGAATGCACTCCTAATGAACACTAGGCAGGGGAGGGCATTTTGATGATTGAACAGCCAAATGACCAAGCCATTCATCCAGAATGGCCAAGTTATTGGTTCTAGCCGGATCCACCTCATTGCGAGTATGACTCCTTGTTTTGGGTCTGCCTCTGATTGCCTGAGGTTTAGCCAGTAACTGAAAGTTACTAACTTCATTGACTGCATTAAGACCAAGATGGAGTGGCGGAAACTCCTCCATAGTAATAGGAATACAGTCAAATCACTATCAGAGTAAGCTGTTAAAGGAGGTGATGGGGCATCAAGAGGTAGGACATCAATGTGAGACAGTACTTCCTTTGAGGTTGAAACAGCAGGACTAGCTCTATGTTCCGGGAGAGACTCATACATATCAGTCTTAGAAATTGATGAGTTGAGGTCAAACGTGGACACCTACATGTCCTTGATAGGTGACAGCTCAAGCTCAGGCTCAGGCTCAGACACAATCTCGGGCACAGGCACAACCACACGCTCAGGCTCAAACACAATCTCGGGCACAGGCACAACCACAAGCTAAGGAACAATAGCCTTAGATGTCTCAGAAAGCAAGGGTGAGGATGAGGTGGAGGAGATCAGGCAGTCCAACTCAGCAGGAGTAGTCCTAGGTTCTAGATGAGGTACCGGGGGGAGCATACACCTATCAGCTATAGGAGGTGAGGCAATAGGTGAGTTAAGCTCAGAGAGGGACTTAGACAGGTACTTATTCGGTGACATATCAGACTCCAACACCACATCCTCAGTACTTGGGACAGCCACTGAAGGAGGCCACCAACTGATCTTCAGGGGCTGCCAAGGTTGTTGAACAGAGGACGTAGGGTTGAGATTAGGGAGAGCATTAGATAGAGAAGGATGATGCAAGGGAAACAACGTAGGGGACGTAACTTGGTCAGACATAGCACACTCAGTATGAGCCAACGACATGTCCACCTCACTGTCGATAGAACAGTCAACAGATGATATGGGTTCAGAGCCGGAGAGAGAAGCAAGATTATCCGGCCAGAGTGGTACGTATTGGAAAGACTCTGCGACATACAAAGAGTAGGATTTCCCATCTACAAGCACATGTAAGGACATATCCACCCTCGGTCTAATAGGAACTTGGATTACCAGACAAGCTGATTCCAGGTCCTGTTTAGAAAGGATAGTGTGCTCAATACTAATAAGGGATCCTAATTTGTTGGCTACGGCAACAAAGTTAGATTGGGACCAAGCCTGAATAGGTAGGCCAAAGACTTGGACCATGCAAATGCGACTTGTGGCTGGATGTGTGTAGACCATGGGGAAATATCCACCACCCAGTTAGCCAGCCACTCTTTGTCATGACTCAGTAAGTTGGGTAGATCCAAGGGATCGTCCTCCCAGACATGAACTGTACCGGGCCCCAAAGGGCTGGCTACCACATTCAGGTAACCGGCATACCTCAAGCCCTTTAATAGGTCACGACAGCTACAAGACTGACCTAACTTGGCTACAAAACTATGCCCCAACCAAGAGTTAGCGTCCACATCTGAACTCAAGTATAGCACCTCGGGCAAATCCTGAACCTTATCCGAAGATGAGCCTAACGCACTGTTAGAGGCAGGGTTATGAACCAGGGATTTCAAAGGAAGCTTAATTGATGGCTTCAAGGGAACTAGAGTGCTTGAAGACTTGACTCCTTGATTGCGCTGTGGACGCTTAGGGAACTTAGTAAGGTTAGCCTGTAACCTGTAAGACCCTAACCATGTGTTGTTAAGTTTAAATAACATGAGATCAACGTCCTCTACATGGATGAACTCCACAAAATCAAACTGAAGACCATGGATGCTAAGTTTGCGAGCGATGGAAAGGTTCTGGATAGAACCTTCGTGCTTCAGCGCGCTCCTTAACCTTTCAACATCACATCCCTTAGGGAAGTTGGTAAGGAAGAAACTACTGACTTTAGATCTCCGGGTATGTAGTTGCTCAGAAGGCATGGAGACTCTAGGTCCCAGCCTTTCGTGGACAGAACAGGGATTCTGAGGGAGAACAGGATCAAATATGAGTTTGAACCCAGAAGGTTCAACCACTGGTGCTTTGCCGACCTTTATGGCAACTCTCTTCATCAACCACAACTGATGGGGAGGTATAGTCCAGGTAGACATCCTATAGACAAGGAGCGAGAAAGAGAACAGAGTGAACAGGGGACACAGTAGAAGAAATGCAGTGGAAACGGAGTAGCAAGTGAGAAAGTGCGGACTCCTTGGGAGACCCCAGGAGGGGGGGTAGGCTGAGTTGTGCTCAAGGAAATATGGAACAGACGACGAGCTGAAGAAGAGAAGGGCTACAGTAATGGAAAATCGCCATGAAACGCAGACAAAAATGCTACTAGTGAAAAACAGAGAGAAAACTAAAGCTGATTTAATTAGATGTTAATTGCATAATTATATGAAAATGCCTAATTTGAAATTTCATGTGATAGTATTTTGAAATTAGGGTTTATATTATGCAATTAGGAATTTATGATTTTCAATTGATTATTGAATTACGTGAATTTGATTATTGGCTTGTTATTTGATGCCAATTTGAATTTATTATATTCAATTTATGAAATTGAATTATAATAATCTGCGTAGCGTGTTAGATTGTGCTAACTCGGTTTTGTAGAATGTTGAGTAGTATGACATAATATTTAGATTATGACATACGTCTGTAATTGGCTTACTGAGTCTTTATTAATTTATGGCGATAAGTTATACTATTTATTAATTCATGGCAATGTGTTATGTCATTGCTTTTAATTGGTAACCTGTTTATGCCAATATTACATGCTCTTGTGCCGAGTAGTTAGATTGTTAGTTCGAGTTCATTGGATGAAGATCCCATTTAGTATTAATTCTTTCGTCACTTAATATCCATTGATTAATGCCAAGCGGAGGAATGTGTCATCCTTGACCATTAATCACTTTCTTGATATATCAGTAAATAATCGTTAATATGTGACTACCATATAATCACATCTGTCGGCATAACAATTATTTCTGCATTAAGGGGCCCAGGGATATTAATAATCTCATTTCAAATATGAGATGGACAAAAGTATCGATCTTGATATTTCATACCTTCCAGCGTAAATCGTGCATATTCGGAAAACTTACCATTATAACCCCTCGATTAAAAGAAGCGCTAGATAACCCCACGTAATACACATTCATTACCCTGAATTATGAATATCTCAGATAACTGAATTAATACTATATTACTTTGCCGATGACACAAACACAATCCACTTGGCAAGTCAAATAGGTCGAGTCCAATATTCATGTACCACATACACTCATATTTCATGTGATTAAACGGATACCACGTATCAATGATCTGTGAAACATGATCACGCATTAATCCACATGCTAGTCAATTTAGTCATCTAGTTGTTCCCTTGCTAATGACTTTTAAGACTAGGGACTACTCACAATTTGAGCCCACTACTCAAATGATCCATAATGTAAATATCTAAAACTCAAGGAATAAGATGATTTTAGTCATCCAGTATACATGAAACTAACAAGAGACAATGTTCTAGGTCACATACCTAACAATCTCCCACTTGAACTAGAGTTAAACAAGTACCACGTACCAAACTCTATTAGTTCATATACGCATCAGCCTGAAAGCCGAGGTCTCGTACATCATAGAACCAACATGACTCACATGTTGTGCCAGAGGAAAAGTTTTTTTGGGGTGGATCAGTTGTGTTGCTGTTCGGACCTACTTTACACGTTCTGATGTCTTTATTTCAATAAAATTTCCGAATAATGTGATATTGTCGTTGGATATGCATAATGCTTGGAACAATACCAAGCTCATCAACGACTTATTGTATCCATATCCCCATTTTGCAAATACACGTAACCTGTTTGAGATTTTGAATCATCCCAGTCGGTTTGGAAACTTGCATCACAGTACCCAATACATATAAGATGCTCATCACCATCATAGACCAAAATCAGATCCTTAATCCTTCTAAGGTACTTAAGGATGTTCTTAACCACTGTCCATTGATCCTCTCCAGGATCCTGTTGATATCGGCTTGCTATGCTTAAAGCATAAGACACATCAGGACGCGTACATAACATGACATACATAATCAACCCAACCGCCAATGGGTAGGGTATTATGCTCATCCTTTCTCTCTGCTCACGTGTCCTAAAACACTGCGACAGACTGAGAGAAATGTCATAAATCATATTTAGCCTCGCCCAAGTCTTTCATTGAGAAAACAGTACTCAATGAGACCTTGACATGTTCAAGTATATGAATGTTTTCCCAATCAACATTATATTGTTGACATATAACACCAAAAATATTATTTAGCTCCCACTCAATTTATTGTATACACAAGATTCTTTTGGGTTTCAAATGAATCCCAAATTCTTGACCTCGTCATCGAACCTCATGTATCAAATCCGAGATTCTTGCTTTAGTCCATAAATGGACCTAATAAGCTTGCATACCTTTTCAGCTTTTTAGGATCGACAAAACCCTCAGGCTGTGCCATATACACATCCTCTTCGAGAACTCCGTTCAAGAAAGCGGTTTTGACATTCATTTGCCAAATTTCATAATCGTGAAATGCAGCAATAGCTAAAAGGATCTGAATAGACTGAAACTTAGCCACCAAACGGGCTTTGTATTCAGTTAAGTTGCTATCCATATCTATCTTCCTCTTAAAGACCTATTTGTTATTAACAGGTGTTACCCCGTCAGGCAAGTCCCAAATCCCAGACATGGTTGTCTTCCATGGATTGCAATTCGGATTTCATGGCTTTAAGCCATTCCTCGGAATCATCTCTTGACATTGCTTCAGCATAAGTCATGGGATCGACATCACCAATAAGTAATATCTCATGTAGTC
>JAOWBN010005431.1:0-22913 GCA_028565015.1 Pinguicula moranensis | reverse complement strand
AAATAACTCTTCATTTTTTCAAAAAAAGTTCTTATAATCCAATTATAAGCATAAGAGGGTCTGCGCAAAACACCCGTTTCTTCGGCCCATCATGTTCTAAAGATTTAGGTCTGAGAAGCCCAAACCAAGATTAAGGTCATGGTTTACGTAGCTTTCTTAAAATTATAATTAGATTATAAACAGCTTTTAAAAAAAATGAGTGTTTTGTGCAACCAACCTTCTACTACTTATTCTTATTTTAAGAAGGTAAACCTTCTTAAAAATAAGCACCTCCTGACATGTTTTTTTTCCTTTAAAAAAAAGCACCTCAATTCTGGCACGGCGGTGGGGCTCCAGCACGAGGAGGGGGTTCCGGCACGGGGGCTCCGGCGACCGACAGCGAGGCTCTGGAGATCGGCTCCGGCGCTCCAGAGACCGACGGCGAGGGCGGTGGGGGCTCCGACACGGCGGGTTCGAAAAATTCCGGACCCTTCGAGACACCTTTATTCTAAAAATAATTATCGTTTAAGTACTTGTGCAAAACACCACCCCTTCTAAAAATAGACCTTACAATTACAGCTATTTTATTATGGCTTGGCTTCCTTCGAATTTTCTTTTCTTCCAAATTATAATTAAATTCTTTTCTCTGTTAACGAATAAAAAAAAGAATAAACCGAATTTGTTGAACTTCATGTTCATCGAATTGAAGAAAAATAGCGAAAGAGTAAAGAGAAAATTCAAAATTTTCCAGTAGGGCAAACTCGATCAGGAATGGCGTTGCAGACTGCTGTCCCTGCCACTAAGGTCCTGATTCTCGTCGGTGCAGGTTATATTTCTGTAACTTTCTCCTTCTCCTGTATAATGGTATTCGTCGCGTAATTTGTTTGAGAAGCCACGGTTGATATTTTTTTCCTTTGGATAATCCGGTTGACTTCAGCTGGTTTAAAGAAGGGGCATGCCTGGTTTTCATGTTCAAGCTTCTTGCTAGGGTAGGGAACTAGGGATGGTTTTTATTACGAAGAATAGAAATACAGATTCAGGGTTTTAGAATTTTTATTTATTTTTTAGTACCTTAGGCCAGTTAAGATCCAAGGAAATTCAGGGTTTTAGAATATTAATCAATATGAGAAAACAATCTTCCATTTTAGTCATGGGAAGCTTAAGATTGAGCAGGAGAAAGTTAGAGAATCATATTAGTGTAATTTGGCTTCGTTTCGAGTGTTCTCGGTAAATTTCCGCTGTCGTACCTTGTTTTTAGATTTTCCTTTTTTTTTAAAAGATGAGGTTGACTACGGAAGCTTGTGTGCATTACATATGACTATTGTCTATTGGTTTCATGTTAAAACTCAGTGATGCCTTTAGTGGGTATGGTGTTGTGCCGATTGAAACATATTCCATCCATTTAGTTTGGCTTAAGGTGATTTTTGGATTTCTTTACTGCAATAATGGCTTGGATCAGTTGTGAGGATAAGCAAAATTTCACCATTTCTTTATCAGTAGGATATGGCACTTCACGACACTAACTAGAGGCCTGAATAAAATTTATGTATCTGGTTTGATTTTCCAACTATTTGATTTTGGACCTTCGATGCTTGAGACTGGAAATGCACCTAATATGTGACATGCACATTTTCATTTGAATTATAAAAAGCCATTTTTTGTAATGCTTAGGGGTTCCAGACCTCTTAAAACATAAATGATGAAATAGTTTTGTGAAATGTTGGCTATGAACAGGTTTAACTGGATCCATTGTCCTGAGGAGTGGACATTTGTCAGATTTGATTTCTAATCTTCAGGAAGTGGTATTTGAGCCCAAATGAAGCTGAAACATCAACTGAGAAATATGATGCATCGCTTCTAGCAGCTCAGGTATGTATGGAATCTAAAACGTGCCTTCACCAGTTTCCTGGTTATGGGGATTTGCCTAAAGGTTTTGTTGCATATCTCCCAAGAATGATAAAAGAATGTCATTAAAAAGTTGAAATTAGCAAGATGCTGAGCTTGTATGAAGATTAAAATTTGAATCTAATCCTTTTGGTTGTGCTAGATTCTCTAATTATTCACTTCAGGTTTCGTCTGGCAATCGAACTAAAGTTGTATTAACTTTTAAGGTATTTTAGCCCACCCTAAATTTTAGGGCTAGTTCCGCCCTTGGCTACCGCCCCCATTCAACCCACCACCAAGATTTTTTGGGGATAGTGCCATTTAAAATAAATATTTTTAGTATAATTATATATATATATATTATACGTGATTATTTTTGGACGCCACAAGTTTCACTTTACCAAATTTCATCTGTGTATATATATATATATTATATGTCTGATTTTCTTTTCGAAAATTGCGGGGACTTTCCAATTTAATTTCATCTTGTCTTGCCAAGTTTCATCATCTTCCAAAATGAACCAACCCAGCAATCGTAATTCGTAAGGCTCTCGTCTATTAACGGATGCACACACTGAGTGGGGAAGTTCGTGGCTTTCTGTTCCTCTGCCGGACATGAGTCTCCTCCGAAGAGCTCGCGCCGGATACTTCCCACCAGTTGGCTTGTTGACGAATAGGGCGATCGGATCTCTCAAATCTCCTGGAGAAAGGCTCGAGTGCCTCAACTCCACTGCTCTCATCCATGGCGTCCACGTTTTCCATTGCCCAGTAAGCCATCCAACGCCATTTGCAAATCCTCAAGTTTAAAGAACCATGCGTTTTGTTTGGCAAGTGTCTGAAGTAGACCAAAGAGTTTTTCTATCTGCATAATCTTGTGGACTATGATTCTTCTTTTTGTCTAAATATGTATGATGAATCAGAATAGTTATCTTCCAGTGTAGGATATCCAGTTAGCTTACAGAACCTCGTTTTTGCTGTTTAACAATGTGGTGTGGTTTGTGTTGTTATTTGAAGTTCTACAGGAGTTTTCTGAATCAATGTCATTATCAAAACATTTAAGTATATAGGAGTTTTGATTGTTGATGCTTTTGTACTTGGTGAAAGAATATGTTCTTTTGGCTGGCACCTTAGTTTAACTTGACCTGCGAGATGGCAACTTTCCTTGATTTTCTAGAGTTGCAACTGCAGCTATGTAATTAAAGTCTAGTAGGTGACTTTAGCCATTAAGTAAGTTGGGTTGGGTTTGATTACTGCACGACATACAAGGGGAGATGGAAAATTTTGAGTTTATCCTTTTGCACATATCAGGATGGAGTGGGAATTGTTGCTAAAATTTCTGAATGCATTGCTTCGAGAGGTGGCAACATTCTTAATGCTGATATTTTTGTGCCTGAAAATGATGTCTTTTATTCCAGAAGGTAAACTTCTCTTTTTTACCTCAGTATTTTCCTTGTAATGCATGAATTTGAATGACAGAAAAGTCAAGAAGAGATCTGCTATTGAGACCTTCCATTGTTCGCAGTTGTTAATTTACATGTGATTTATGCCAAAATATATTGCCAGTGAATTTGTCTTTGATCCTGCTAAATGGCCACGGGAGCAAATGGATGAGGATTTCCTAAAGCTTTCGAAGATGTTTAATGCAATGCGATCTGTTGTCCGCGTACCCAATCTTGATCCTAAATATAGAATTGCAATTCTCGCTTCAAAGCAGGTAAACAATGCAAAATATGTGAGCCAACTTACCATGTGAACTTATAGAAGAGTTAGTCTTCTGTACAAACTGGAGGTTCTCTTTTGATTTCAGGATCATTGCCTTGTTGATTTGCTACATGGGTGGCAAGATCGGAGATTTCCAGTCGACATCAAAGCTGTGATAAGGTAAAGATGGGAATTCTCATCTTCTAATTTCTAAGTTGACTATTCAGAATGTTGATTTACTATGCTAAAAGCCCTCCCTTGCCAGCAATCATGATAGAGGCCCCAATACACATGTGATAAGATTTCTCGAAAGGCATGGGGTTCCTTATCATTATATGGACACAACTAAAGAAGACAAAAGAGAAGGAGATATCTTGAATTTGGTTAAGGATACAGACTTTTTAATACTCGCTAGATACATGCAGGTAAGCAGACTGGGAACTTATTCTGTACACTGCATTTTTTTGCTAGGTAAGGACGTGCTCATCCTTATCTGGGAACTCAATAGGCATTGAAGGAGAGAACTGTCTAAATTATTGAATACAACAATTACAGATTAGCGTTGAACTTCAGTTTCCAGACATGTCAAAATCATTAGGTTTCAGTAGTTTTTTTTATGGGTGTGCCCTTTTAAAGTGATAGTACCCCTTCACAGTTCTTTGTTAGAAGTTTAAACATCCTATAGGTTTTTGTTTCGGGATACGTGCTGTTTGTTAACTGTGGGAATGAATTTCTCCGGTTGCAGTGCAAATCACTAGGATTACTGCAATCTATCAGTTAGTTGCTGCAGGTACTCTCAGGAAATTTCTTAAGGAGCTATGGTCGGGATATCATTAATATTCATCATGGCCTGTTGCCTTCTTTCAAGGGTGGGAAACCATCCAAGCAGGTTAAATCTTTGTTATTTTTTCTCGTAGAGACTTTTTTGTTGATTTTTGGGGAGACATGAATTGCACCATGGAAAACTTCACAGGCATTTGATGCTGGTGTAAAATTGATTGGTGCAACTCATTTTGTAACGGAACAACTTGATGAAGGCCCCATTATAGAGCAAATGGTAATTGCACTTTCGTTTAATGATCTTTCTGTCATCTCAATATCTAAATAAACCAAATCAAACAGACCCAGTATATCCCGTCCTGAGACAGGGTCTGAGGAGGGTGAGATGTACACAGTCATACCCCCGACTCTCAAAAGAGATGAGGAGACTGGTTCCATGGAGACCCCGGCTCAAGAATAAAAAAATCTCAATATCTAAATATATCATTTAAATTTCTAAGTTAATTAAGTTAATAATATTACCTTTTACCTCCTACTGTTTAGTTACACCATTGTCCTTATGATTTAAGGACTATACATCCCCCGTTCCAGAATTCCTGCATTAAGATAAGGATGCCAGCAGTGTATGAAAATGTTATTTTAGAAGTGCCTGTTTGATTGAACTCATTTGCTTTATGCCAGTGATGAGCTTAAACCATATAAAAAGAACTGATATTTGATGGCTGGCCGCTGGTGTATGTGGAGATGAATTTTGATGCCTTATTTGTCTCAGGTGGAGAGAGTTTCCCATAAAGATAATCTGGGGAGTTTTATACAGAAATCTGAGAACGTGGAGAAGCAATGCCTTGCAAAAGCAATAAAGTCATATTGTGAATTGCGAGTTTTGCCTTACGAGAGGAACAAGACTGTTGTTTTTTGAGCTAACGGATGAATCTGTCATTCTTTCTGCCAATTAGAATACTATTGTCTGGCCATTTTTTACCAATTTACCTTTATTGAGATTTCATGTAACTTTGAATTTTCTGGTTCCTTGTCTGAATTACTGCTGTAAATTTATGCACTTATCTCTTTTCCTTGACAGATTTTGAAAAGCATACTACCATGAGTTCTTGAAAGGAACTTACAATCAACTCTACACACATGTGACACTGTTACTCTTTGCACAAAGTTGGTCTGAGTACTAATACATGCATAGAAACAGAAACAAAGTTTGTCTGCCCAAAAATGATTATATGCTTCTTTTGATATTCAACGTTCTCAGGGAGTTTCCAGCCTCATCAAGTTGGCTTTAGCGCTTGAGAAACTTTTGAATTCCATGCACCCAGTTCTGTTTATGAACTCTGTTCTTGCACTTAAACTCCAAGAGACCCTGAGAAGTTTTCACGCCAAAATACAGCTCCATATTTTCCCCTTCCTTTTCTGAACGGCCAGGTGTCACTCTTATCAATCACTTCGTAAAGAATACCTGGAAAGTTTGGTAGTTATGGTAAATTGTACTTTCTGAATGGCAGTGCTAGCTCATCTAGTTTTATATATGCACACTGGTATCGATAAGTTAATCTGTGAGTGGAATATGTATAGCTGTGATATCTACCTGGCATGCCTTGTTGAGATAGACCGAAACATGTTTCCGTCGTAGTACACCTGAGGATTCGTAGATACATGTTCACATGAAAAATAGAACCCATGAACACAGTAGACACTAAGAGTTGAACACGCTGGAAGCTAATGCTTGTGCCACGTTTAGCCATTTATGAAATGTGTAATTCTTCGAGTTCTAACTTCTAATGTAGTTATCTTCCAGTAATTTGTGATGGTAGCACTCAATACCAGCATCAAATGCTAGTTTCCATCATGTTTTAGGCAGATAGCAGACGGTGCAAATGTTTTGCCTTTTTGATTGAGTTGCTGCAAGTCACCAAGGCATGGAAGATCCTCTTACCTGATTTCTCCATGAAAAGCAGTTGCAGATTTTTTTCATACGGGTGTATAGCTGCCGAACTCTTTGGTTTGCTCGGCAATCTTGCTTCAAGTGCTGCTTTCCCTCTCAGAGCTACTCAATAAGTGCAAATTAAAAGCATGACAATGTAAGAGGTGGTTTGATGGGAATAGAAGTGGATCAGATTTATACCAGTTGCTGCTGCAGCTGTCAAAGTTAAGAGATCACTTGCAGTTTGAATGGCTGTTGCCGATTTCACAACAGATGCCAAACGGTCCCCGCTCACCCCAGCTGATTCCGCCAACTCAATGCAGTATGTGGCCAAGAGTTGAGCAGCCGATGCCACTGCCGTGCTCATTTTACCTCTGCATTTCTCTTTTGGAGCGCTAGCGTCCATGGCTGTTGCTAGCCCTGCTACAGAGATCACAGCATGCAGGTGACTAGGTGAGCATCCTCCACGCGGGCCTTATCCTTCCTTTTAACACAAGTTTCTTGATCACGCTCCTTGTGGTTGAACATCCTTCCTACGACTCCACTCCTTGGTTTCACGGCCTTGCCCTTCTGTAAGAAGTTGCTCATTTCTGAGGATACCAAGTTTCTTACAATCTGCGTATTCATACAGTTAGCTTAGCTTCAACAGACTTGCACCAGTATTTGTATCCCCAGTTTCATGAATGACTTTGAAGTCAAGGATCCGCATCAGGTTTCTTGTTGTTCGCCTTTGCTATTTGATTTGCCGAGGCACTCCATGACCTCGACAGGAACTCTATTAGTCTATTGGCCCATGCGGCGTGTCCGATTGAGGAATCGCCAATTCATCACGTCATCCTCATACACCGGAATCTGTTGAGTGCCCATTCTGATCCTTCTATTGAGTGTTGAGACGAGTAGAAGACTAGCTACGTTCACTTACAATTCTTTTAGCTTTGTACTAATAATGTACTAGAGCAAAATGACTCTATTAAATTTTAATGCTTCTATTTAGTGAAGTTGCTGGAACTCAATCAAATGACGCAATGCATATTGTGTTGCAACGGAAATGACCTCTCTGTTTAATTACAAGGTAAGGCAGCGTACATCTGACCCCCAGACTCCAACTTAGGTTGCGTTTGGTAGCCAGATAATAATTATCCCGATTCGCGGACAACTGTGGGATTTGGGCGGTGAAACCTGTGTAACCAGCCGTTTGGTATTGATTTTGTGGGACAACGCAATGTCAGGACTTAGCGGGGTAAACTATTTGTCTGCGTTTGATAGTGAAGGATAACTGATGGCGTACTCCGGTCAGATTTATTATTATTATTGAAATTCCAAAATTGCCCTGAACACTTGTCTAACATTCAATCCCAAGTGGAGGTTTTGTACTCAAACACTACAGAAAAATACCTTGGAACTCAACAATCGTGGCCCTATCCAAACAATTCTACATTCCATCTTCTGATCCCAACTGTTCTGTCCTAAAACTCTTCTTAAATGTTCGTCAACAAAAGTGGTATAAAATTATTACAAATCCTCCTCAGTGACATCTAACAACGCTCCATGAGGCAGCTGTCAAGTGAAATTCAGATTCCTCAAAAGCATGACCTTTAATCATTCTACTCATTTGTTCAAACAAGAATTACAAGCCGGGACAAGCCTCCAAACAAAAAAACATCACGACTAGTATGTGTTGTGGCCGTTTGAAAGGTGATGTGGCAGCACCCATGTTCCTCACAGCAGGTACCCTGATTCTGCAACCCTGCTCGGATGTCACCTCATCTCTTTCACCAACACGGCTTGTTGCGTCCATGATGATGACCCTACAAGTTAGTAAACACATAAACACATGGAAGAGTATTAGAACACATAATAAATCAATTTATTCATTAATAACCAACCTATGCAATATAAATAAATCAAACCAAAAAATAACTTAGTGAGCATATTTTGTACGTAAACAAGTAAACATTACACAAACATAGGCTAAAGTAGAACCTACAAAAGAAAGCCACATTTACAGATCATGAAAGAGTATATACTTTTAGGTAACATCACTATGCATACTGGTATAATATATTCAACTTGGCTTTTGAATTTAATCAATATAATAAAGTCCTTTTCTATTACCGATCAGGTATAACAAATTCATTTACTACTGAGCACATAGCCTACAAAACATTTGTTATCCATAGTGCATCTACTCATCAGATATCAGGAATTAATCAAGATACCAGTTTTTTCGCTTGGACCACAGTTTTCTTATCTGAAGAAATGAGAAAAGCTTCATGTTTTAAGCTTTCGACACATCATTTATCATCTCAGTAATACTACATAGGGCGAAAAGACACATGTATGAAGTGTAGAAGTTGTCCGTGAGATCCAAATGTATGAGGATAGGAGTTGAATAAGGCACCAAGTTGAAGAATAAGAAACTCATATCCACAACGTTGTCATAATACTTAACTAGCTTCTACCAGGCTACATTGCAACGGAGCATATATCATTAGTTCACTGATCTTTAAGTGGAACTGAAGCAATTTGCACTGGGTATTGAATTCACAAAGGCAATAATCAGTATTCCAGCAAGCCCAGAACAAAAGCACGTCAGAATTATACTTCATTCAAAAACTTAGCAAGTCTTAATTTCCATCCGCACCATTTTTTATAAGCTAGCCATCAACACAGGTAGGTCGTCACTTTTAAAACTTCCAAGTAACTTGTCAATCCACTCGAAATCAAACAGAAGGAACTAAAAAGAAGAAAACTAGATATGATAAGAAATAGAACTGAAGAAAAACTTCTAACTTGTTAACCCCAAAACCGATGGATTCGTAAACAAAGCCTACCCCCAACGAACTCTAAGTCTGCCCCCCACAAAAACTCAAGAAGCCATTACTCCTTCAATAACCAAATCATGTGAGTTTTGGTGACCTGGTTCTCGTGGGTGCCGTCGCCGTAGATGGTGACCTGAGAGAATATCGCCGTGCAAATCTGGTTCGAGAGAGAGTTCGTCGTTCGGCCGTGTGGAGTGAAATGGGTAGGGTTTGCAGGTTTAATTATATAGTTGGTTATGTGGTAATTTAATTGTTACTCAGGGGTATTTGGGTAAGTTTACAAGTCGGGTAATCGAAGGGTTAAAGTAATCCATGAAAAAATAAGGGGACAAAATGAGGCTCGAAATCAGACAGTAAACCCGGGCCCGACCGGGCCGAGACGTAATTCGTCGAGCCCGGGGAAAATCAGTGCGTGTGTACCAAATGGCGGATTAACTCGGATAACCCCTGGTTAACCGAGTTAGTCCGCCCAGAAACCTGGTACCAAATGGAGCCTTAGTCAACATGTCTGCTGGGTTCTTTGCACCATCAATCTTCTTCAAACACATCTCGCCCTCTTCCATTAGACTGCGAGTGAAGTGATATCTTCTCCGGATGTGTTTGGTGCGAAAATGAAATACTGGATTCTTCACCAACTGTATGACACTTTGACTATCAGTTAACAGATTCTTTTCATATTGTTTCCTGCCCAACTCCTCCAAATAATCCATCAACCATATCATCTCTTTTCTGGCTTTAGCTATTGCAACATATTCAGCTTCTGTCGATGACATAGAAACACACTTTTGAAGCTTGGACATCCAACTGACTGTTGTTCCATCAATACTGTAGATGTATCCATATGTACTCTTACTTGTATCTACATCTCCACTCAGATCAGCATCAACAAAACCATCGAGTACCACCTTGACATTCCCATAGTGAAGTAAAGTTACTGGCTGTTATTTTTTTCAAATATCTCAGAAGCTACTTCATATCTTCCCAATGTTCTTTTCTTGGATCTGACATATATCTTCTTACAACTCCAACTGCATGTACTATATCAGGTCTGGTGCAACCATAGCATACATAAGGCTTCTAGTTGCAGAAGCATATGGCACTCTTGCATTTTCTCACGCTCTTCAACTTACTTGGGTGATTCCTCCTTCGACAACTTGAGATGATTAGCCATGGGTGTATTCTTGGGCTTAGCTTTATTAACATTGAATCTGGACAATACCTTCTCAATGTACTGCTCATGGGATAGATCCAGAGTTCTAGCATAACGATCTATAGAAATTCGCATCCCAAAAATCTATTTTGCTACACCCAAATCCTTCATCTCAAACACTGTCGACAGTTTCCTTTTTAGATTGTCAATCTCATCCATGCTCGGACCTACAATCAACATATCATACACATACAAGATTAGAATCACAAACTTCTTGATATAATAGCATGAATCCTTCTCACTTCTGTGAAAACCACCGATGTATAAAAAAGAATCAAACTTCTTGTACCACTGTTTTGGAGCCTGCTTCAACTTGTACGAGCTCCTGTTGAACCTTCACACCATGTGTTCCTTATCAGAAACCTCACATCCTTCTAATTGCTGCATATATATTTCTTCATCCAGATTCCCATGTAAAAATACTATTTCTGCATCCATCTGCTCAAGATGCAGATTCTCTACTGCAGCATTACTAAACAGAATTCTTATTGTGGTTAGTTTCACAACAGGAGAAAATATTTTGATATAATCTATACGCCTTTGTAAAAATTCTTTGGCCACCAATCTAGCTTTGTACCTCACGGTACCATCAGTTTCATTATTGATCCGATAAACCCACTTGTTCAGCAAAGCTTTCTTACCTGCAAGTAATTCAGATAGCTCCCAAGTCTTATTTTTCTTAAGTGAGAGAAAATCATCATCCATGGCTCGCTCCCACTTAATTGAATCCTTCACCTGCACTGCCTCATCAAAAGATTTTGGTTCTCCACTATCAGTAAGCAATAGATAATACAGAGATGGTGAATACCTCTCTAGTGCCTTAGACACCCTGATCGATCTTCTCAGCACTGGCTCTGATATGACTGGCTTACGTTCTAATTCCGCGTCATGATTTTATGGATATTCCTATGGTGGGGCCATAGCATCACTAGGTGAAACTTCCTACAACTCGACCTTAGCTCCCACCTTTTCTGCATTCTTAGACTTTGCCTCAGATCTGTCCTTATACAGGGCGCTCTCATCAAATGTCACATCACAGTGTCTCAAGATTCTCTTCTTCTTATCATCCCACAATCTGTACCAGAACTTCTCAGAACCATATCCAATAAAATAGCATTTCAAAGCCTTTGCATTAAGCTTGTCTTTCTTCTCTGTATCAATGTGAACGTCGGACGCACATCCAAAAGTTCTCAGGTGATCCAACTTAATCTCCTTATCAGACCACACCACCTCTGGAATCTCGAAACCCAGAGGAACTGAGGGTCCTCTGTTTATCAAATATGTTGCGGTGCTCACTGCTTCTGCCTAGAACGTCTTAGGCAAACCAGCATGCAATCTCTTCCTTCTTTTTTGCTCGATCATTCAATGTTCTATTCATCCTCTCAGCAATACCATTCCGTCTTGCCTTACCAGGAACTGTCCTAGTACATCTGATTCCCTCATCAATACAGTGGTTGATGAACTCTCCGCCATTATCTGGCCTCAAAGCACTTGATTTTCAACCCGGTCTGATTTTAAACTTCAGTCTTTCATTTCTTCAAAGTAGCAAACACATGTGATTTGTGTTTCAGAAGGTAAACCCATACCTTCTTACTGAAGTCGTCGATGAAGGTAACATAGTATCTCGAGCCACCAATAGAGGGGATAAGAGATGGTCCCCTTACATTCGAGTACAGTAGATCCAATCGTGCTACTTTTCGCTCTCTAGTGGTCTTTGTGAAACTGACACGCTTCTACTTTCCTAGAATACAACTCTGACAAAATCCCATCTCCACAAATTTCAATCATTTTAGGCAACCCTTCGAACCTAGCATTTGCATCCCCTTCACACTCATATGACTGAGTCTGTTATGCCACAAACTCGAGCTCGATATACTGTCACTAACTACAACAGGATTTTCAACAATAGTAGTGGTGTATAAAGTGCCAATTCGTACATCACTTGCTATGACCATCGCTCCTCTAACAATCTTCTAGCGACTGCTACCGAATCTTGATTCATAGCCCAAGTTGTGCAGTTGACCAATTAAAATCAGATTCTTTTTCAAGTTAGGAATGTTTATGACATTCTCCAACTTCCACGCTCCATCACCTGCAGTCTAGATACACATATATTCTCTATCTACAATATGTAGAACTCAGTTGTCAGCCAAGTACACCCTTCCAAAATTTTCAGACTCAACTGAATCGTTCCCACTGATCGAAGAAGAATGGAATGATGCTCCAGAATCCAGTATCCAAGACTTAACTGGATTGTCCACACTGAGGACCAAGGCATCCGAACTATCATCTGTAAGACATATAGAATCATCATCTTGGTTGAGACTTCTGTTTCAAACCTCTTTTTTGCCTTTTCGATTTTGGACAATCTCTGCTCATGTGGCCTTTTTAATCACAGTTCCAGCAACTGACTACATATTTGCCTTTCAATTTATTCTGCCCTTTCGACTTCGAGTGACCATGTTTGATTTGGCCTCCCTTAGTTTCGTCTCTGCCCTTACCCTCTGTACTCAGTGCGTTACTAGATGAATTACCAATTTTCTTCTTGCGAATACTCTCGCTCAGGACAATATCTCGGACTTCATCAAATTTTAACTTCTCAAATCTATGCAAACTACGAATTGCGGAAAGAACTGTATCCCACGATTCGGGTAGCGAAGACATAAGTAACAGGGCTCTAATCTCATCATCGAATTCAACATCAAATGAACTCAACTGACTGATAATCATGTTGAATTTGTTTACGTGATCTTCAACAGATCCACTCTCGGACAATACCAATTTGAACAAATGATGCATCAGGTATACCTTGTTCATTGCCGATGGTTTCTCATACATGTTTGACAAGAACTTCAAAACTCGTACAATCATTTTTTTCTTTTACGATATTGAAGACAATGTTCCTTGCTAGTGACAGACGAATCAACCCTAATTCCTGGCAATCCTTCATATCCCAGGCATCTTACTTCATCGTTTCTAACTTCACTCCCGAAGAAGGATCATGAAGGTTTTTCTGATATAGAACATCTTCCATCTGCATCCTCCAGAAATCGAAATCGGTTCCATCGAATTTGTCGATCAAACCCTTCACGCTATCCATCTTTTTCAGATCGTTGTGATATAGAACCTGACTTTGATACTAGTTGTCATGATCGAGCAACACACACATGATCAAAGACTAGTGCAAAAATGAAACAAAAATATAGATTTACATCATTTCTTTATTTCACTGTAATGTTTTTCGAATATAGAGTACAATGAAAGACGAAAAGTATTTATAGGCAGAAATTCTGATATAGTTAGAATTCCTTTAGGGACTAATCAAATGACATAACTGCCCCTCCACTAATGGACAAGTTCGCCACTGACTGATTTAGGCTCCAACATCAATAGTGGAGGCAGTTGAATATGGTGATTTGGGATGAGAGGTGAATATTGTCGATCCCCTAAAAGGGTGACATACCTCCAATCACAATCGAAATGCATTTTTTCTTGGGAACGGAGGTAGTAAGGAGGTCATTGGGATCATTAGTCATAGTGTTTGTGGCCCCACTATTAAACACCCTTGGAAGCCGAGTGTTTTCAGAAGTTTTTGCAGTGTAGGCAATAGAGGGTTGGTTTGGCTCGGATTTGGGTTCTTAAGAGTCAAAGCATCCAGGTTTAAAAAATTTGGGATTGTGGATTGAGATTTTGGGTTTTGTGGATTTTTCTAGGATTTTCCAAAAATTTTGGGTTGGTTTCTGATTTTTGGAATTTGCTGGGCAATGTTTCCAATTTTCTTGAAGTTCGGGGGAGTTTCTCTATTTTTTTGAGAGTATGGGGGCCACAATGAATTTTGGGAATCTGGACGTGCTGTATCGGAATTTGGTGAACTAGGGGATGTTAATGGGAAGTGGACAGAAACTCGAGGATGTATCAGTAAATACTACCATGTCCAGGTCTATGGGGTGTATTTGATAGGAATTTGAAGTTTAGGGGTTTGGAGATGAAACAACATCTCCAAACACGATACCTGTCTCAAAACGCCCACTGCGAGTCAATCCCTCATTTACGTTGCCCCATCGTTCTTCATCATTGCTCTCGGTCATTGCGACTATAATCGCTTTGAAACATGTTCTGCCATGAGACAGAGTGCTGTTATTGCCAACGGTGGTATTTTTGTCGTTAGTGGTGGTTGCCCTCCTCCCTTTGGTCCTTATCTTCTTCTCAATTGGCCACCACTCTGGATATCGGTTCTGTTTGAAGCACCCTTCGAGGGTGTGGCCTTTCTTTCTAGGAGTTCATACACCGTAGTTGGTCTTATCGACCACAGTAGCTCGGGATGATGTATTGGATGGCCGGTCAAAACTGACTGAGTAGCCACAACCTATGCCAGGTGATGAGTCACTACCTACGCCCACTGCAAGGTTTAGGATGCCTTGGCGCGCCGCTTCTATTGAGGTAAGTGGATCTTCCTTAGGAAGATCCCGCTTGACCGCATCGAACACATTGTGGGATGCCGTCAGCAGTTGGAACAGCCTTGTTTCTTATTTTAGGCGACTGTAGGTCGCAATATCAGTGGGGTAGGTCATGGGATTTGGTTGCCTCCTATCGATCTCGCGCCATATTTGCTGGAGTGCAATGTAGAAAGATTCTAGGGTTTCCATCCCTTGTTGGTGTCTTGTTTGCCTGTATTGTTAGGTCATAGATTTGCAATTGGTCTACGCCACTGCAATATGTGGTGGCCTGTCCATCCCAAAGGTCCTTGGCCATCTTATATTCGATGAATAGATCCACCAAATCTTGATCGATTGAATGTAGAGTCAAGGAGTAAACATTTAAGTCAGATTGTTCCCAGGTTGGATACTTTGGGTCACCGGGTTTAGGAGGATATGGGTCGCCTGTGATGGGGCTAAGGCGTCCCCTCCTCCCTATTGCCATCTTCATCAACCTTGACCAAATCGCATAATTGTGATCAGTCAATTTGAGGTTGATAGAAATAGGTGAACCTGTTTCAGATGGTTGAAGCTGTTTGAGGAAGCGAGCAATTTGGCTAGTTACGCCTTTAGACTTGGGTTCGAAAAATATCTGGTTTCCAATGTCGTCGGCCATGTTTCTTGGCTTGGATAGGCGCTTGTCGGCAGGTAGATGATGAATCCTTTGTGTCCAAGGATTAAACACACGGCTTTGGTACCATATTGGATTTGAGACCTTGAATCATGAATATTTTGATCTTATTCACGTTAATCTTTCTCATTCTCTGTGTTTACATCTTATAGACATGTTTTGATCATATTTAAGGAATGATCATGGTGATTGTAATTAATCCTTTCCTTTCACAACATAAATCAAAGTCCCTCCCTTATCTATTTTAGGTATCTAACACCAACTACAGTTGATCCTGTTGCGGTTAATAATGTGTGTGTTCCATGGCCATCATCATCCCTTGGAGACTTCGATTCTACTTTCTCATCAATTGGTCCAAAAGCTGCTTCATATCCTTGTGAGAAAAACCTTGCACCAATGAGTTTCTTCAAGGGTAGCAATTATGGAGTGAGAAGAATATGGAGATTCAATCGAAATCGACTCAATTGATGCTGGAGATTGTAAATAATGGAAATAATAGAATAAATTCTGCTAAGAAGAAGAGAAACTCAATGTGATGTGGTGAGGCAACTAGTAATCTCATATCTAAGGAAGCTATAATAACCATGGGGTCTTTAGCCTCGTGGATAGTGGATAGTGGATAGTGGATAGTGGATAGTGGATGAAGAGGATTAATAGGTTTTTGGGGGTGGGCATCCTGTTCGTATATTCGAATTATAAGTCCCAACGGTTAATTAGATTTTGGATATCCAAATTTAAAAAATCAAAATTTAAATTGGATTTTAATATGATTTTGGATTTTCGGTAATTTATAAACAAAAATATTTTTAGGTCCATCCCATACATTTTTACACACCAAATACAAACTTGACTTATAGATATACGTTTTTTATTTTTCCAAATTACACTTACAAAAATTATACCTTAACTTTTTTTGTTCAAACATATTTAATTTTTTTAAAGCTCAACCATATTTATAACTGACCCAAAATCTAGTAGGGGCCAGGCACCCCTCTAGATCCGCCTATGGCAAGAGGATTCAACTTTGATATTCTTTTGTTTTTTTAATAAATTTTATCAAATAAATAATAATAACAACAACAAGAACAACACTATTTCCTCCATGACAAGTTGAAAGACAAAACTCCGGATACGAACTTGAGTTTTCTCGCTGGAACTCCTCTTCGCCGGACAGTTCTATCGGAATAACTTTTTATATACTATTTCGGGTGCGCTCGACAGTAGGGTTATCTCCTGGTGGTATTCTGATCATGGTTGGAGGATTATTAGCTGTGGATAGAAAATTTGATAGTTGAAATATGGTGCGTCGAGCAAAGATATTCAAAAGATGCGTAGAGATGAGCAACGTCGACAAAGAGAAATGCAGGAGTGGCATAGACAAATGCGGGACCGGAAAGTGCAAAGGATTCAAAAGATGAGAGAAGATTCTGTGGTACTATATTTCACCAATATACCAGATAAGTACAGATGTGCTGATATGTATCGGGTGTTCCAGACTTATGGACTTTGTACTTATGTGTATATACCTCGCAAACTAGATAAAACTGGTCGGCGTTTTGGCTTTGTCACATATAAGCGCTCGAGATGTGATCTGGACAGACTCCTTGATGGTATCTAGGTGGGTAGCTACAAGGTCAAAATACGCTACCCACGATATGCTAGGGGGAAGGGGAGTGGAATACCTGCAGTACAAAATTCAGTCAACAGAGTACAACAAAGGCCACTGGTACCAAGAATGGAAGATAACTTTATCCCAACCAAGAAGCAGCAAAGATGGCTAGACTGTGCAGCGATTTTTGAATTAATTGAAGGAAAGGATGTCAAACAATTTGAAAGTCTGTTGAAAGAATTGGACTACACAGATATCTCTATTGCTCCGGTGCACGTTAGAAATACTTATTTAGTTTTGTTCAAAGATGAGGTGCATCATAAGAAGTTTCTATCAGATTTTAATCCTACAATAGCACTAAGCGTCAAAAGAGTCAGAGCTTGGAACGAAGAAGAAGAAATGATGGGAATGGAAAGAAATTGTTGGGTCATTGTGGATGGAGTACCAATTAGTTGTTAGGGCAACCGATTTTACAGATGGATAACACGAAAATTGGGCAAATGTCTATTAGTGGATACTGAATATGTGTCTAGAAGAAACTTCAGATCTGGGCATGTCCTTATTCGAACATGGGTATCAGGTTACATTTCTAATTATTCGGAAGTTATTATCGGAAGTAGGAATTACCCAATACAGATGACAGAAGAATTGGTAGAAAATGTCACCGGAAAAAACACTATTCCGGCTGGAGCAGAGAAGAAAGATAATATGGATTATGTAAGATATACAGACTGGAGTGATTGCACAGACTGGCAGGAAAAAAGTCGTCGAGATGCTGAGCGTGCAGCTGGAAAAAGATTGGTGATGGGATGGAGGCGAAAAGACCATAATAAAATAGGAGAAATATCAATAGGTAAGGTGGGAAATGAAAATTTTGAAAAAGAATTTCCACCGTTGACTGGACCACCATCACTAATCCGGGACAAAAGAAATATAGTGGGCCAGCCATCACCCTTAAGGCAGCCCATCTCAAAGACTAATCATTGTGGGCCACAAGGACATATGATACACCCATTAGATAATGCAAGTTCCTCAAATGGCTAGTTACAGTCCACTCTACAGAATAGATTTGAGCAATTATCTCAACTGAATGAAAACTACTATGAACAAGATATAGCAGGCCAAAGAGATCTACAAATCGCAACTAAAAAGGCAGAGCTCAAACAGCTACAAGATCAACAGAGAAGATTACAAGAAAAACAATCAGCTATAATCAATATAAATGGGAGGCCTCTTTAACTTCTACAGTTCGGACAAAGGCTGGGACTTAATATATCTGTTAGGGAAGCAGAATTACTGAATAAATTCTTAGAACTGGAGTCCACGGACAGAATGGCATTTGGAAATTCTTCAGGAGCAGGGGAGTTGGTATTAGATGATATGGAAATTATTCAAGTTGCCCCAGGAGATAAAGTGGAGTCTTAATGCAATTATTATCGTACAACATAAGAGGGTTGGGAATGAGATATAAGCAAGAAGATATCAGAAGCAGGATTATGAAGAATAATGTACAGATGATCAGCATACAGGAAACTAAAATGGAGGAGATCAGTGATCAAGTAATGAAGACAATGTGGGGATCTATATAGTGGGAAATGAGACATCAGTCTTCTATTGGAAGTTTAGGAGGAATTTTATGTAGTTGGAACATTGAATATTTCAAACTCTTGAGAAGTTGGGAGATACCGAGGGCACTGGGAATAGAACGGGAATGAATAAAAGAAGCACAAGCGGCATGTATAATATCTATTTACTCTCCCTGTCCATTTAACCGGAGAAAACTACTATGGGAAGCAATAATAGATAAGCTGCAGACAGTACAACCAACTCATTATTGCTTGTTGGGAGATTTTAATTCGGTACTGGACAGAAATGAGAAGATAGGGACTGGAAGAGTACATGATAATGAGATCAAGGCTTTCGCAGATTTTGTAAATGAGGCTCAGCTTATTGACGTACCACTATTGGGATTTAAATACACTTGGTTCACTCTAGACGCCGGTTGGATAGAATTCTACTTAATGATGCATGGTCAGTAAAATGACCAACATTGCAGCAACAAGCACTTCCAAAAATTGTCTAAGATCATTGTCCTTTAATGTTATTTGGAATCCAAAAAAATTGGGGGCCTATTCCATTCAAAGTATTTGATATATGGCTGGAAGATAATAGATACATCATATTGGTGGAAAATGAATGGAGTAAGATGATCTATAGTGGCAGCAAAGGTTACATTCTAAAAGAGAAACTCAAAGCACTCAAGATGAAGTTGAAAAGCTGGAACAAAGAAATATTTGGTGATGTAACACAGCAGATTAAGAATATGACGGCAGAAATAGAAAAGTTGGACACCCTACTTAATATAAGAGATCTGTCAGCAGAGGAATCAACTTCCAGGAAAGAAATATGGACAAAATTGCAGCAGTTGACAAAACAACAATCAGCAATGACATATCAGAAATCTAGAAATAAATGGCTGCAGTTAGGTGATGCTAATTCACACTATTTTCATACGTGTGTCAATAAAAACAGAAGGAAGTGTGGGATCCATGGGATCTTCTATGATGGAGATAGGATAGAAGAGGTCCAACAAGTTAAAACAGCGTTCAAAAATTATTATGAGGAACTCTTCACTCTAAAGGACACCCAGGAGTGCCTTCCTCTGGAGTTCTTAGCGCCAATGAGATTAACAACAGAGAATAATAACTTCCTCACAGCTATATTCAAAGAAGAAGAGGTAATTGGAGCTGTAATGAGCTGTAAAGGCTCAAAGAGCCCTGAACCAGATGGGCATAATATAAACTTTATTCAGAAATTCTGGAACATACTGAAAGAAGATTTTGTTAATTTTATTCAAGAATTTCAGTCAAAGAAGTTGGCAGACGGATTGAATGCATCCTTCATTACTCTACAGCCTAAAGGAATCACAAAGCAAGGAGCTGGGGATTATAGACCAATATCATTGATAAACTGTGCTTACAAAGTACTTGCAAAGCTTTTATCATGCAGATTGAGCAAGGTAATATCATCAATCATCTCAACAAGTCAATCTGGGTTCATTAAAGGTATATATATAGGAGACAGCGTGTTAACTGCTAATGAGGCGATTGATCTAGTAAAGAAAGCAAGGTTCGGATGTACCTTGTTCAAGGTAGACTTTCAAAAGGTGTTTGATTCTGTACATTGGTCTTATATAATAAAAATGATGGAAGCTATGGGGTTTCATCCTATATTTCAGAGGTGGATCAAGGCTTGCATAAGTTCAGCATCCGTACCAATCCTCATCAATGGATCGCCTACTGAGCAGATTTTTCCACAGCAAGGTTTGAGACAGGGAGATCCATTATCTCCTTACCTATTCTTGATAGCAGCTGAAGGTTTAAGTCTCTTCAGAAAGGCAGAAGATCTGGGATTATATAAAGGCTTTCCTATGGGATTGCAAAACATCTCTACACTACAATATGCTGATGACACGCTTATTACGTGTAATGGCAGCGAGCAAGACATCATTTGTAAAAGAAATATATTAAACTGGTTCTAGGTGCTATCAGGGCTGAAAGTGAACTATTACAAGAGCAAATTGTATACCATCAATCTGTCACAAGAGGAAGAATCACTAATGGCAGCTATACTGTATTGTCAAAGAGACAAATCACCTACAAACTATTTGGGGCTACCGTAAGGAAATAAATCGTAGACTATGGGAGTGTGGACTCCGGTCATAGAGGCCATCAAAAGAAGATTACAAGTCTAGGAAACTAAACATTTGTCTTTCGATGGCAGGTTAGTATTGATTAAAGCATTGTTGGTACACTTACCAGTTTAGGGCCAGTTTGGTAGCCAGGTTGTAGATGGTTTAACCTGGTTTTTGTCGAGTAATCTTGATTTGCCGCGTTTGGTATCCTGCCTTCCAATCCGTCTGCCCGTCGGATTACTCTTACGGCAGGGACAAACCCGGGAAAAGTTTGACAAAAATATGAAATTTAACCCCACCATCATGGTGGGGTTGAAGTAAACCAACTTAACCCGTACATATGAAATACCATTTTTCCCTTAATTTTCATAATATTTATGTTAATAGTTAGTTATTTAAACCAAAATAAATTAATATAATAATTTAAATAAAATAAATTAATTAATATAATAATTTAAATTAATTAAAATAATAATTTAAATTAATTAAAATAATAACTTAAATTAATTTAAATAATAATTTAGATAAATTAAATTAATTAATATAATAATTTTAATAAATCAAAACAATAATTTTAATAAATTAAATTTATAGTGTATAAGTAAGGGCATATTAGTAATTTAAGTTAGTAATCCGTGTAGGAGTGAGTAATCCGTGTAGGAGTGCGTAATTCGTGTTATGAGAGACGACTACCAAATATCCTAAACCAACTACAGAAAAAAATTGAATGTCCCCCATCAAACGTACCTACCCGTATTAATCCCACAGTAGTCCGCGAACCTGGTTTATTCCTGCCTGACTACCAAACTGACCCTTATTTTATGTCCATGTTCAAAGCTCCAAAAGTAATCATAAAAAATTACTCAAATGCAAAGACAATTCCTATGGAGTGAAAAAGAAGGGAAAAGAAAAATCTCATGGATCGCATGGAGTCAGATAACTCAAGACAAAGAAAAAGGAGGACTAGGGGTGACTGATATAGAGGCTTTCAATGAAGCACTATTCTACCAATGGGGTTGGAAGATTTTGCAGGAGGGGAATAATTGTTGGCAAGATCTATTACAAAACAAATATGGCAGGATATCCAGGAGTATCTACTATGAGGATTATGGAAGAATAATAGACCAAGGGCATCATTATGGTGGAAGCAAATCATGAGCTGTATCAGATTAGAGGCCTGGTTTTACAATACTATGACACGAGTTGTAGGAGATGGCAGGCATACACTAATCTGGGACAATAAGTGAATGGGGCATGACAGATTCTGTGATGAATATGACAAACTATATCTAGTGGCAGAAGATAAATTCCAAGCAGTATCAATGAAGATTGAACAACAGGATGGTAATTGGATATGAAAGTGGACTTGGCGCAGACCATTGTTTGTTTATGAGACAAATTTACTATCACAGCTACAACAAGAGATTTCAGAATATATACCAGATTCGAGACCTGATTATTGGCTATGGAATTCAGAGGAAGGAGGAAATTATACAGTGAAAAGTGCATATGAATTGATAGGGAAAAGTTGGGGGCAACTGTTACCTGAAAATACAACATTGGCATCACTATGGAAAGGTTTTACCCCCCTCAAAATTATAGCTTTCAACTGGCGATTACTTCAAGGAGGAGTCCCAACCCTTGAAAACCTACAAAGAAGAAATGCAATTCAACAAATTGCTCAAAGTATGAACTGTAAATTATGCTGCAAAGACATTGAATCAATTAACCACCTGTTTGTGGCATGCGACTGGACACATACAATCTGGAAGCTGCTATATAGATGGATAAACCAGTGTATTGTACTGCATATAAATTCGGAGGTCAACTATCACTGGCATATGGCTATTAGTAGGCAGAAGAAGGAGAAGAAAACCTGGCGATTAATTTGGTTGGTGATGAATTGGCAAATATGGCTATATAGAAACAGGGTAATCTTCAAGCAAGATTGCACCTCACCTGAAGAAATTTTGGAGAAAGTTCAAATACAGACATGGGCGGTCATCAACTCAGGTAGAAAAGCTTTTGTCTACACTTGTTGATTGGATGAAAAGGCCATTACTTGTCATGTTGTAAAAGAAAGCAAACGAAGTAAGAGAGTTGGGCCATAATCACTAAGGGTCCGTTTGGCGTCAGGCATAGTTAAAACCCCCTTCGCGGGTATCGAAGGGAATATTCAGGGATTACGTGATCATCCC
>JAOWBN010005420.1:0-11198 GCA_028565015.1 Pinguicula moranensis | reverse complement strand
TTTTGTGCATCAATCTAATTATTTGGAGAAAGTGCTTAAAAGATTTTATATGAATGAAGCACATCCATTGAGTACACCAATAGTGGTGAGATCACTTGATGTGAAAAAGGATTCATTCTTCCCTCATAAAGATGGTGAAGAACTTCTTGGTCCTGAAGTACCATATCTTAATACAATTGGAGCGCTAACGTATATTGTTAATAATACACGACCCGATATATGATTTGCAATAAATTTACTAGCAAGATACAGTTCTTCTCCAACTAGAAGACACTAGAATGAAATAAAACACGTTTTTCGGTGTCTTCGAGGAACAATGGATATGGGTTTATACTATCCCAATGTTTCTAACCTGAAATTAATTGGTTATACTGATGTTGGATATTTATCAGATCCACACAAAGCTAGATCTCAAACAGGTTATCAGTTTACTTGTCGAGGCACAACTATTTTGTGGCGTTCTATTAAACAAACATTTGTCACTGCTTCCTCCAACCATGCAGAAATACTTGCAGTTCATGAAGCAAGTCGTGAATACACTTGGTTAAGGACTATGATCCAACATCTTCATGGAATGTGTACCTTGGAGACCAAGAAGGATATTCCAACTATTGTTTATGAAGATAATGCAGCTTGCATTGCTCAATTGAAACAATGTTTCTTTAAAGGGGATAAGACGAAACATATATCGCATAAATTTTTCTTAACACATGACCTTCAGAAAAATGGTGATATAAATATTCAGCAAATTCGATCAAGTGACAATCTGAAAGCACTACCTACTGCAATTTATGAAAAGCTGGTCAAAGGGATCGGCATGAGGAAATGCAAAGATGTGTCCAACAGGGGGAGATCATAAAATCATGTACTCTTTTTCTTTCACTAGAATTTTTTCCCACAGGGTTTTTTCCTAGTAAGGTTTTAACGAGGCATGATATGATGGACATTCAATAGGTAGTGCTATGAATTATTGAATGCCACGTTGCAAACATAACATTTATGTTGAATAGTGTTAGCATTAATTATGAATAGTGATGAATAATGTTAGCATTAATTGAAAGTACAATTTGTCAAAAAATTTGTGTATAAAAGATGAGAAGAGAAATAGAGAAGAAGAAGAAAAAGGCGGAGAGAAAAGAAATTCTAGAAGAAAACTTGCATTTGTTATTCATTTGCACGTATCAAATTCTTTACTTTATTTACACAATTTATTTACTAAGATCATAACATTATATATATATATATATATATATATGTTTAATATATTACATAAACAATGAACCACAGTGTTTGAACAATTATGGACAACTATTCAAGTAATAATGGAAGAGTCAGTTGGGTAGACCAATTGTATATTGAGAACATATGTATTTCGGCATTTTAATACCTGCATGACGTGTTTAGTATACACTTTTCGTGATTTTGGGATTGATGAATTGCAATCCGTCAACTCGAAACTGTTCACCGATTGCTCAATTATTACAATAAGCAAAAATTTGAGCATATTGTTATCGGCCGCTGCAAACCTATGAAAAATGACCCACTACCTTTGTAAATTTATTCATATTTACAACTTATGCTACTGATATACCCAAAGATATATTTATTTTCTCTCTCCAAATGCACTAATTTCCATCTCTTTTGCATGCTAGGACTCGTCGCCTCCGCTCTTCCCAGTTCCCTCATCTATGTGTTATGGCTCGTCTCCTTCATGCTTAATGTCTGGATCTGCCGCATCGTCAGCGGGCACTCGCCTTTCACCTCCGCACCGCCTGCCACCGTGAGGAAAGGCCTGAAGAAGAAGGTAGTATGCCATTGTTGCTGCTTTCAAACACATTGAAGATGTCATTTTACATCGGTAAATGAGGCCTCAAAGGTTTGCACTTTTAGCTCTATAATGTTGCGCTGAAATAGCAACCGAAAATCAACTTTCTGAAAAGTTGGAAGTATATATTGAGCAGACTAATTTGTTAGGTTTGTTTCAGACCAACTATGGGTTTTGGTAATGAAGATTTGTCTACTATTAGGCTGGACTCTTGATTTCCTTCTTCTACTCCTTATATTGAATAACAAGGGAAACTTGAATGGAAAAACATTTATGGTTTTTGCTGAGAAAATATTCTAGATTTTGTGAAAACGAAAATAACAAAATAAGGCAACAACACAAGAGTTGGTTCTAGGAAATTCCGACTCTAGTAAACCTGTAGACATGAGGAATCAATTGCACGAAGAAACAACAGACCACCTCTTTGCTTCCTTTAAGTGGACACAACAGTTCTGGATGATGATATACACTTGGCTGGATATGCCATTCATCCTGCGTACAGATCTGACCGTGAATTACCAAGTACACATGCTATTATCCACTAAGAAGAGAATTCGGAAATCATGGAGGATGATCTGGTTAATTGTGATTTGGCAACTCTGGTTGTACTGTAACAAGGTAATATTCCAGCTTGAAGAAAACTCTCCGACCCAGCTCTGTGAAGAGGTCTAAATCCATAGTTGGACTCAGATGAAAACCAAAAATGCTCAACTGGGAGGATACAGTGTTGTAGACTGGATTAGATGGCCCATTTTGGTTATGTGAATGCAACTTAATCTGTATATGTTATGTTATTCTTTTATTCACTCTAATAAAATTGTTTACCTAAAAAAACACAAGAGTTGGTTCGGTCTGAAAACTTATGTGTATGGGAGAAAATCAATTCATTAAGAAACAATATTCTCGTTATACAATAGAGACACGGAGAAAACCTCTCAAGTTGCGCTTACAGAGAGAGCCGCTCCCAAGTCCCACTATTAGTGAGAATAATGTAGATCTTGAAGATATCTAATGGACCCCACTAGCTTGAGGTTTCCTATACTTATGGGAAATTAGTCAAATCTATTTAATTAGTTTCCTATACTTATGTAAACTTCTGTAACCGTATTTGCACAGAACTCTATATTGAAATATACATACTGCACCTAAATCATTGAAGATTCAGCGTTCATCTTCCTTTAAATTTGTTTCCACTCTATGGTATCGGAGCGTCTTGGCTAACTCCCTTTTCATATCGATCTACAGGACCTCATATAATTTTCTTCATGTTTATTTAAATCCCGTGTACCTGTCTTCTTGCTCTTCAAACATTGCATTCAAAAATCTCATGACTTCATCAACTGCTTTTTCGTCCCCAAGTCTCCCTCAAGTGATCATCACTAAATCTGATGGATCAAATTATCTCGTCCGGGCTTCGCAGATTACTCCAATTCTTCGAAGCAATGAACTCATGGCAATTGTTGATGGATCTGAAAAGCAACCTCCCAAATTTTTTGATGCTACAGGGATGGATGCTTCATCTGCTAAGAAATCCAATCTTGATTTCTTAATTTGGTATAAAAAGGATCAGTACTGCTTGAGTTGGATCAAATCAACTTTCACGGATTGTGTTTTTGCACTTGTTTTCCACTTGGAAAGCTCTTCGGCTGTACGGATTTTTCTGGCTACTAAATATTCTGGGAAGAGCAAAATGGATCTGTTTGATCTTCATCGTAAACTAAACATTATCTCAAGGGGCCATGTCTTGTGTTGATTATCTTGATTCCGCAAAATTAATTGGTGCTGAGTTACGAATAAATGGTAAATAGATCTCTGAGGATGATCTCATTTCTTACATTGCGGGAGGCCTTAATTCTCAATTTGATCTGTTTATGGCGAATATCATATTCTCCGCGAAGAACACTCAATGTCTCTAGATAAATTTGAAAGATCATTACAGTCTTATGCTGCAAAACTTCCCCCTGTTCTAGTTGAACCGACAGCTTTTTATAGCTCCTCTGGTCGATATTTGAATCATGGTTAGCGGCATCAGGGAGGAAGAAATGAGGGCATCATCTCACGAATATTTCGGTATCAGCAGCTGCAATACAATTTACAGTTGCTTCGTGAAGATCAACGCCAACCACGGGGTACTCGTGGGCCTACAGTTCACCTAGCCCAGTTCGATATGCGCCAGCCGCAGGGTTCTCGTGGGTCTGCTATTCACCCAACTCACTTTGGTCTCCAGCAACGCGGTGGCCCAAGGGGCAGAGGCCCATGACTTCTTGGTCGTGGCTCTTCATTTGGGCCAGCCCAATCATCCGGTTCTTCTATATCACATAGAGTGTCTGATAATGAGAATTTTTTTGATACAAGTTCTGATTGTATTAAGTGTCAGATCTGTGATAAATATTATCATACTACTTTGGATTTGTTATCGGAGAATGAATTTTTCCTATCAAGGGCGTCATCCACCGTCTCAACTGGCTGCTTTTGCTGCTCAAGCCAATCTTGGGGATGATAGTGTTTGGTTTGTTGATAGTGGAGCTAATGAACACATCATCAATGGCACTGCTCCCCTTGTGCAGCATCAACCCTACTCTGGATCTGACTCGGTTCCTGTGTGTAATGGTACATGTTTAAGCATCATGAACACTGGTTCTCTAAATATTTCTAATCCTGTCAAACTCTTATATTTGTCTCGTTTTTTGCACTGTCCTAATGCTTCTGCTAACTTAATTTATGCCCATAAATTCTGTGTCGACAATAAGTATTATCTAGTGCTTGCTGATTCTGGTTTCTTTGTCAAGGACAACAAGATGAGACAGACACTGCTGCAGGGACCGAGTATTGGTGGTGATATGTACCCTATTCAGCTGAGCTCTCATTCTTTACTTGAAATCAAACAAGCCTTGGCTGGATTTGTTGGCACGAAACCTACATTTTTCACTTGGCATGCAAGCATAGGTCATTCATCTCATGCTACTGTTCGTACTATTACTTCTAGTTCAAATTTACCTTGTGTTGGTGATCTTGATTGTGTATCAATTTGTGAACCTTGTTAGCTTGGAAAAAGCAAACAATTACCCTTTGATTTATCTATAAGAATTTCTTCGCAACCTCTAGAATTAATTCATTCTGATGTTTGGTCTACTTCTGTTGTTTCTACTAAAGGTTGTCGATACTGCGTGATATTTGTGGATGATTTCTCTCAGTTTACGTGGCTTTATCCACTTAAGGCAAAATCTGATGCAATGCAAACATTTATTACTTTTCGTGTAATGGTTGAAAACCAATTTTCACATCACATTAAATAATTTCAATCGATGGGGGGTGAGTTCAAATTCCTTTAAAGCCTTTCTTGATAAATGTCGTTATTCATCGTTTATCATGTCCTTACACACCTCAACATAATGGCATTGCAGAGCGTAAATATCGACATATGGTTTAAATGGGACTCACAATTTTAGCTCAGTCTCATATCCCACCAAGGTATTGGGTAGAAGCATGTTCCATAGAAATTTTTATCATTAACCATTTACCCACTCGTGTTTTAAATAATATCAGTCTCTTTGAGAAGTTATTTGGATCTATCCCTGATTATTCAAAATTTCTTTCTTTTGGGTGTGCATGCTATCCACTTCTTCGCCCTTACAACTCTCACAGACTTATGTTTAGAAGTTCGAAATGTCTTTTCCTTGGTTATAGTTTTCAACACTCTAGTTACAAGTGCTTAGATCTTGTTTCTGGTACTATCTATATATCTCGACATGTGGGTAAAGCATGAATCAATTTTTCCGGGGCATTCTTCTACTTCTCGTACCTCTATTGTGGTTGTTCCTGATTCAGGTACTCCATACTCCATCATAAGTCCTTTTATTTCTTATCCTTTGTCTATTCCTAATACCACAGGTTCAGGTGCTACTGATTCTTCTTCAGCAGTGACACAGTTACTCAAGCCTTGCTCCTCTGATGGCACGCCAGTTGCCTCTATTCGGCCATGTCCTTCAGCTAACATTCAGCCACTTCCCATGTTGGGAGCTGTTGGCCGTCCAATACTCTCATCTGCAAATCAGCCTCACAGTGCCCAGATTGACTCATTTCAACACCTGGAAGCTGCTGGCCGTCTGGCACTTCCCTCTGCCACTTCACCTCCTAATGTCCAGAATGTTGATCAATCTTCTTTGGTCATTTCTCAACCCTCCAGCTACGAACATGCTGGCATTCCCGGACAGTCTTCCATGCCTCTCCTCGCGGACAGTACACCAGCACTCGGCCATACCTCAGTTTCAGCAGGGCTCTCAGGTAATGTCTCATCCAAACATCTCTCGAGGGCTAGGAGCCCTCATTTTTCTGGTCGTCCTTCTCGCACCTCACTTGAGTCAATACCTTTTTTTGCCCTTGGAGATGTTTTAGCACAAGGTCCCGATTTACTTTCTCTACCACCTCCTCAATTTTGAGTTACTCGATCTCAGATAGGTTTGTTGTGTCCTAAATAGTTTTTCGACTATCATATGTATGCTGCCACTCGTCATACTTTTCATGCTTTTACCAATGTTCATGTACCTTGTGAGCCCTCTACTTATCTACAGGTTGCCTCGTCTCCGGAATGGATAACTGCTATGCAGGCAGAGTTTGATGCCTTGGTGCATAATCATACTTGGACTCTTTGTCCTCGTCCATCTGATCAACATGTTATTCGATGTAAGTGGGTATATAAGATCAAACAGAAATCTGATAGATCTATTGAAAGGGACAAAGCTTGGCTTGTTGCTCGTGGGTTTGAGCAAGAATATGGTTTGGATTTTTTTGAAACATTCAGTCCGGTTGTCAAGATGGCTACTCTACGGCTTTTCTTGTCTTTAGTCGTCCATTATTCGTGGTCTATTCGTCAACTCGATGTATCAAATGCATTTCTTAATGGTGAGGTTGAAGAGGTAGTTTACACGGAGCAACCCCCTGGGTTTATGTCTGCTCAGTTTCCTGATCACGTTTGCTTACTGCGAAAGGCTCTTTATGGCCTTAAAAAGGCACCCATGGCTTGGTATGTTCAGTTATCTGGTGCCCTTGTTGAACTTGGGTTTATTTGCTTTGTCAATGACTCATCTCTCTTCATATTTCACTCAGCTGATATACATCTTTTTGTACTGGTATATGTTGATGATGTTTTTATTACAGAATCTTCTCTATCTGCCATTACTGGTCTTATTAGTAGTCTTCAGAACTTCTTTCGTCTTTGTGACTTGGGCGATCTTGGGTAATTCTTGGGCATTGAGGCTATCATAAATGAGACTGGATTACATTTGAGGCAGCCAAAATATATTTTTGATTTATTGCAACGATCTAAGATGGATGGTGCAAAACCTTTACCATCACCATGTTGTTCAAGTTTTTGGTCTTGTACTGCAGACACCTCTCCCTTGGATACAGCTGGTGTTACTCTCTATCGCCAGACCGTTGGTACTTTGCAATATTGTAAATTAACTCGTCCAGACATTTCTTTTTCAGTTAATCAGTTATGTCAGCATCTTCACAACCCCTCTATATCTCATTGGGGGGCAGCAAAACGGGTACTAAGTTATCTGAAGGGGACCCCTGATCTAGGTTTATGGTACACGCTTGGTTCCCTTCAACTTCAGGCCTTTTGTGATTCTGATTGGGTTGGTGATCCTACTGACAGACGGTCTACAACTGGTTATAGCATCTTCCTTGGATCTCGTCTCATTTCCTGGTCTACAAAGAAGCAGAGTGTTGTTTCACGATCTAGTACAAAAGCAGAGTATAGAGCTCTATCTCTAACTACTGCTGAACTATATTGAATCCGAATGCTCTTTCGTGACTTTTAGATTTCTATTGGTGATTGTCCAGTTCTATGGTGTGATAATATTGGTGCACTCGCATTGGCCTCCAATCCTATTTTTCATTATCGCACTAAGCACATTATCACTTTATTCGTGAGAAAGTGCTAAACAAAGACATCATTATCAGACATCTTAGCACTCATGATCAACTGGCAGATATGTTTAACAAACATCTCGGTACTACTTGTTTTCAATTCCTACGACCCAAGCTTATGGTTGTTCCTCCACCCATCAGCTTGAGTAAGCATGTTAGTGAGAATAATGTAGATCTTGAAGATATCTAATGAACCCCACTAGCTTGAGGTTTCCTATACTTATGGGAAACTAATCAAATCTGTTTAATTAGTTTCCTATACTTCTTTAAACTTCTATAACCATAATTATACAGAATGTGATATATTGAAATATACATACTGTGCCTGAATCATTGAAGATTCAGCGTTCATCTTCCTTCAAATTTGTTTCCACTCTCCTTATATTTTTCACCCGCAACTCTCTATTTTTCTCTTACCAAGTCTCTCTCATTTGTCTATCTATTTCTCCACCCTAATAGTTAAGGGATACAACAAGGAATATTAATTTAAGGTAATGAATTTATTATTAGATAAATTACTAATAGGTTTTTGCCCAAGATCATTGCTGGTGAGAACCTCATTATCCAAAGTTTGTTGATCGTTGCATCACGCAAGCATTACACCATTGATGTGGTTGTGACATGGTATGATTTTTAAGAGATCTCTAATGAATTTCCAAACACATGATGCTCTTAAAGGTTCACAGTGAACTTGGTTGTGTTCTTCATCGACAAAACTTTGTTAGTTCGATATCTCGGTAACTCTATAAATACCAAATTATCCTTTTCTTTCTTCCCTTATTTGACTCCCTTCAAACTCGGGTATTTCACTTGCAGAACTGTCAGACCATTCCATCGCATTGTTACCCCCATTGATGAAGGATAACAAGTCCAAATAAGAGAATCACAAACTCTTAAATGTCGATGCAGGTGATTTGCAGAGGCCAAGAAACGGAAAGATGATGGACGACGAATGTGTAAAGCTTCCACTCTTGCTAGTATCTTCACTTTTCATCATTGTCGGAAAGCGAATGATAACCATTTTTTGATGGCTTCGTCACCATCAAAGAGATTAGCAAATTTTTATTATCAAGAAATTTGTTGAAGAGGAGCCATTTTTGCAAAACAATTGCTGTTATAACACTATTTTCCATTTTATAAAGAAAATGATTGAAGGGTTAGATTGGTTAATTTTTAATTTACTAAATGAGGTGACGGAATTAAATCATTTCTTATCAACAACACCAAACACGAGATTAGATATCTCAAGTTTTTGCAGTAAATCCAAATATCGCACGATGATGTGTATTAAGCGCATTGTAAGTTTTTAAATACTACAACAATTAATATTTTTGACGGAATTAGAATAATACTATGAGGCAAACTAGAATAATTTGGATTTGACACAGGGGCGGAGCCAAGGAGTGACTAGAAGGACCATGGTCCCTTCAGGTTTTAAAAAAATGTTGTATATGTTAAAAATTTTATTTTTTTAGTGTGGTCCCCCTTCAAATGCTGTAATTGTATTTATTTTACACAGTTATGGTAGACGAGCTAGTAGGATTATAATTTTTCTCCCATGTGGTGAGGGTTCGAATCCTGGCTCCCATTTTTTTTGCTTTTAAAAATCAAAAGCACAAAGTCGAATATGGGATTTCAACCTTAATTGATTCTTTGAAATCCTAAACTCTAAACCACTGTACTGCATAACATTAATGTTATTTTCTAAGTTTTAGTTGATGTTTATTTCATATTTTGGATAGTTCTTTAATATAATTATTTTTGATAGTTTAATATTTTGTTGGATTGTTCGTCAACCAAAAAATAAAAAAATAAAATAAGAAATAAAATTAAAATTTTAACTAATGTCAAGGGATATTTTTTTTTTCAAATTATACAATTATTGTCTAAAACAAAATCTTAATAAAATTATTGTTGAAATAATATTTTTATCAAAAATACTGTCTAAAATAACAATAATATTAATCCAATATTTTTTTAGGTTGGTCCGACTTATTTTTACTATTCTCGTTTTACTGTCATATTTAAACTTGGATACTTAATCAGATTCAACCAAATTTGACCTACTTTGCTCAGACAAAAAAGATTTAACTCACTCACTTAATTTATTTGTTCCACCGATAATTTAAACTATATATATATGGGGACAGATTCATGGCCACCATTTTTTACACCAGTTTGTACATCCAATCTGGATTGTGCAATTAAAGAAAATCATGTGGCCAAGATTAAATATTGAAATAAAAAAAAATAGAATCCCTTCTCCTTCAATAGTGCGAGAACCCTAAACTTTATACCCTAAACGATAATCCTAAACCCTAAACTCTAAACCACTTTTTAAACATTTAAATCATGCTTAAACACCTATTAACCACTAAAAAATAGAAAACAGCCGCTATTAAAGTGATTAATAGATGTTTAGGCCTGATTTAAATGTTTAGAAAGTGATTTAGGGTTTAAAATTTAAGGTTTAAGGTTTTTATTTAGGGTTTAGAGTTTAGGATTTAGGATTTAGGTTTATTTAGGGTTTAAAGTTTAAGTTTAGGGTTTAAACTCTACTAATCATTCAAAAATAGAAAATAGTCGCTATTAAAGTGATTAATAGATATTTAGGCGTGATTTAAATGTTTAGAAAGTGGTTTAGAGTTTAGAATTTAAAATTTAGAGTTTAGGGTTCTCATTTAGGGTTTAAAATTTAGATTTTAAAGTTTAAATTTAAGTTTTAAATTTATTAAGGGTTCTCGTTTAGAATTTAAGTTTCTCGCTATTGAAGAAAAATGGATTCTATTTTTTTTTTAATATATAATTCTGACCACATAACATTCTTTAATTACATAATTCAAATTTAGTGTATAAACTAATGTAAAAATAATTGTCACGCATTCTTCTTATATATGGGGTATTTTGCGCAGACCTTGTTATACTTATAATTGGATTATAATAATTTTTTTAAAAAATGAAGAATAATTTTTTAAAAAAAACGTATTATCTTATTGATTGTTATTACTCTAGAACGAAAAGCTACATAGAATATGCTTTGTGGAGTTCTATTTTATCTATATTTTATTCAGAACTATCTCAATAAATACTATTATTCAGATCACGTAAATATCCAAATGTCATTCATATACAAGATAGTTGACATTTGACATGACGGCGGGCCCCAGCGGGATTTGATGCTTAACAGCACGGCACGGCGGGTATCTGAAACAGAAACGATGCCGTAATGCCGTTTTAACCAGAGGAGCTCTTTTTCAGTTGGTTTGCTGCTTGCTCTCCGTAAATCTCCTGTCGTGCTTAAGTTTTCCAAAATTCTACTCAAATCTCGATATTTTCGCTCGGATCCGATCCGATGGATGACCAAAACGGCGACGCGTTGGACCGCATGCCCATTTTCCAGACTTACTCGGGGAAGTTCGCTTACCGCTCTGATTCCGAC
>JAOWBN010005409.1:0-11200 GCA_028565015.1 Pinguicula moranensis | reverse complement strand
TTCAAGATAGTAAGTTGCAATTGGGCTCGAATTAATTCGAGCCCAAACTAATTAAAAGGACATTTGGGACCGTAAGCCCAAATGAAGGATTTAAAATCCTGACGGTTGAATGGATGATAATAACGACTTCCGCTGCGTTATTCATTTTATCTGATCCTCATGGTTTTTTTTCGACCGACCGAAGAAGATCTTCTCGCCGTGAATCTTCCGACCAACTTGGTCGCAGTTTTTTGCCGGAAAGTGGGTCTAGCAGCCCTTCACTAGCCAAGGAGCGATCCGGATGGAGACTATCTCTTTGGTAGTTCTGTGGATCACATCTCACGGGTTTCGGTTCGGAAGCTTCAATTTTCCGGCGGGTAGTGACGGATTCCGGCAGCCAAGGTACGTAAGACTTTCCTTCTTCACTTAGAACATGAATTGAGCATGTTTTGGGGTCGATTTCAACAGTGGTTCGAAGTTGAAAATCTTCGAAAATTTTAGAAATCGGCCCCTTAGATCCTACAGTTTCTTCTCTAGTAGATACTGTGAATTTGTTTCGAATCTTTTTGCCATCACAGAACCAAAACATTACAATCAGGCCTACACTAATAAAAAAAGGATAGATGCCATGAGAACTGGACTTTTGGCTCTTGAAGACAACAAAACTTGGGAAGTCATAGATCTTCCACCTGGAAAGAAAATTATTCGCTCAAAATAGGTATATAAGGTTAAATGCAAACCTGATGGTACGGTTGGTAGATACAAGGCAAAGCTTGTTGCCAAGGGATACACACAAGTATAAGGGGAGGATTTTGATGAGATTTTTAGTCTAGTTACGAAAGTTGTGACTGTCCGTATCCTGTTTGCTATTGTAGACTCCAACCATTGGGATGTTAAACAATTGGATGTCAATAATGCGTTTCTTCATGGAATCTTAGATGAAGAAGGTTATACGCACCCACCTCTTGGCTATGATGGAGCTCTGAAGGGACAAGTTTGTCGTATGAAAAAGTCACTTTGCAGGCTTAAACAAACATCAAGAGAATGGAATATAGCCTTCACTGATGCCTTGACAAGTTATGGTTTCACACAGTCTTACCATGATCCATGTTTCTTTTACTTGCACGGTTCTGACCACCATATGTTTTTGTTAGTATATGTGGATGATGTCCTCATCACCGACACTTTAGCTTCTGAGATCAATAGAGTCAAATCCCATCTCCATGCTATTTTCTCAATCAAAGACTTGGGGTCTACCAAATTTTTTCTTGGCATGGAGATAGCAAGATCCAGTGAAGGTATCTACATTAGCCAAAAGAAATACTTCCTGGACTTGCTGAGTGATTTAGGATACCTTACCTGCACACCCGTTGTCGCTCCATTCCTTCGAGATTTAAAGTTTGCAGCAGCAGGACATGAGGAGTCCCCACTCTATCCTAATCCAGAAAAGTATAGGAGAATGGTGGGACATCTGCTTTATCTCAACTACACTAGGCCTGATATTACGTACGAGGTGATCAACTTAGCCAGTTTGATACCCCTCATGATTCTCATTGGAATGCAGTTGTTCATGTTCTCAGACATCTGGCAGGACACTTCACCCTTGGCCTATTCTATCCCAGCAAATCTGATTCTAAATTGACAGCCTATAGTGATATTGGCTGGGGCAGTTGCCACATTTCCAGCCATTCTCTTACAGGTTTTTGTATATTCTAGGGGTCAAGCTTGATCTCTTGGAAGACCAAGAAGCAGCCTACCATCTCCTGCTTGTATGCTGAAGCAGAATATAGAGCAATGGCAACCACCGTTTGAGAGTTGCAGTGGATCTCCTATATGATGTGTGACTTTCAATTTTCAGTTCCATTGCCTATCCCTTTTTGGTGAGATAACAAGGCGACCTTGGACATCACTGCTAAACCGGTCTTTCACGAGCGCACGAAGCACATTGAAATCGATTGTCATGTTGTGCGGGATCAATATAAGGCAAGTTTTATCCTGCCTCAACATGTTTCTACAACTCAGCAACTTGCGGATATCTTCACAAAATCCCTTATGATCACTGTTTTTTCTCATTTATTGTCCAATATGAGCTTGTGGGATGCTCATCTTGAGGAAGGGGTATTTCCAAGAGTTGAGTTTGGAAGATCTTGCCATTGCTGATGAAACAGAGAAGAAAATAGAGGATATAAAATAAGTTGCTGACTCATCAATCCCTGGCCTATGAAACACAAGCAACCACAGTCTTCTATCCATTCTGATCCGATGGCTAATGATGCGCTTGATTTATTTGTTTTTATTCTTTGTATATAAAGCGCCGATGTGCTGCAGTTAGTACAAACACGTTTTACACATTCTGATAAGTCAAAAAAACGAAAAAGAGGGAGTTTTCTCTCCCCAAAAATCTATGTCCAACCGTTTTTCAATTGTTGTTCTTCAGCTGAATCTTCAGATTCGATTTTGTTTTTTTCTAGTTAATTGTTCAATTTCACACTGCTCAGAGTTGTCTCCGAAGGCATGATCTCTTTCTCTCCAATTTCTACCGTGAAATTTTCCTGATTTCTCCTTTCTTATCTTTATGAAGTTGATCACCTTTATCTGGCGCCCTAACCACCACATCCTTTGCTCGATTGTGGATCACATGTTGTTCATGTCCATTCCCATCCTCCACTTCCCCTTCAAGGCACCGAAATCTCCCGCTTATCTGTTGTAGTACAGGTACGCCTCCATTACCCTGCACCCCTGTGCCTTGTAGTAATTCTCTCCGGTTCAGGTTATCTAGATTTAAATTGTTGCTTGGTTTTTCGACTGTTTTCATTGGTGAATATCTATCTTTTCTTGAGGGCAAATATACTTTAGGCCAATTGGTTCCAAATTTAGAGTTTCAGCTTGATTGACTAGCTTTGCTTCTCCCTCATGAGCTTTGGTATCCAAATCCCCCTTTAGTGAAATACCTCATCTGCCCCTACTTAATATGTGAAGAGTCTAAAATACCCTTGTAAATTCATTTAGAAATATATGTATAAGTTCCAAATCTCAGTCATTGGATTAGACAGATCCAACGGCCACCTTTATGCGTATCCTCGGGAATTCGCTCGTGATATTGCATGATCTCCACCGTGCTCTTTCTGCCAGATCTAACGGCTGACACTAAAGACTTCCGCGTGACGCCTCAATACTCTGAATTGACCGCTTCGAACAGATCAAATGATAAAAATCTTTCCCAAAACACCGCAGCTCTCTGATGGCGACTTGCGGTGATTCTGGCTGTTCTCGTGTACTCTGTTCGAAAATCCTTCTCCTTCACTCACTCATTCGAGTTCGCAAACCAGATTAGTTTGGATTATCCCGATTGAAGCATCTTTAGTTCGGTGTTTTTTGTTGGACAGAGGTCCACGAACTGTAAACCTCTGGGTTAGAGCGAATCTTAGGATTCTTGCTTCGTTCCTTCGATAGTTTGGTTAAATCTTCAAGAATCTTTTGAGATTCTTGAAAGCGCTTGTAAAACTCCTTATCATTTAAAAGATCCGTTCAATAACAGAGCAGTGAGCACTCTTTCGAGGCTCAACATGGAGGTAATCGGTATCTAAGGAGATGGTGAACCACGGAAATTAGATCCAGTGTCATTTATTTCCAGTATTCTTTCAATTCTATTTTTGCCAGAATTTTACTGACAGTTCATTTATGTTTTGAGCTTGACAATATTTGAGACCTGTTTCAACAAGTGGTATCAGAGTAAGGCAACAGTGAAATCTCAGATCCAACAAACTGCCATAAGGATCCTTGGTATTACTAGGCAGAACCTTGAG
The DNA here is from genome assembly GCA_028565015.1 of Pinguicula moranensis. Classification (NCBI taxonomy): domain Eukaryota; kingdom Viridiplantae; phylum Streptophyta; class Magnoliopsida; order Lamiales; family Lentibulariaceae; genus Pinguicula; species Pinguicula moranensis. The sequence continues at coordinate 7,415 of JAOWBN010005409.1, read as the reverse complement.
AACTAAAGACTAAACGAGGAGCTAACCTCGTATAACCTAACATTGTTAGGTTGGGTGACAATTTATGTTATTCATTCTAAACAGTAGAACTGCTAGGTTGGGTTGCTGAAAAACTTTACTGCTTTGGCTTGTAGCCACCTATGTGCTGATCTATGAAGAACTTTACTGCTTTGGCTTGTAGGCACCTACACGCTGATTAGTGAAAAACTTTACTGCTTGGCTTGTAGCCACCTACGTGTTGATCTGTGAAAATCACCTAGAAATACAACTACTATGGCAAGTAGGAATGAAATTAACCTTTTTGATGGTAAATGAGATATTAATAGTTGAAGTAAGAGAATGAAAGACCTATAATCTCACAACAAAGTACATTATTCTTTGTATAATGGCTTAGAAAAATTGCCTGAGGCTGCAAAGCCAAGGGCTGCAGAGATTAAAGAAGAAGCATATAATCTGATTATTCTTAATCTGGCTGACTCTGTATTAAGAAAGGTTGATGAAGATGAAGATCCCTTAAAACTATGGAACCAACGTCAATCTTTATATGCATCTAAAACTGTAACCAACCTGATTCTGGTCAAAGGTGCTTTATTTTCTTTTAGGATGGATCCCTCTAAACCATTAGATGATAACCTAGATGAGTTCTTTAAATTAAATCAAAACTTGAAAGAAACTGAGCACGAATTAGATGATGTGAGTCAATCTATGATTTTGCTAAATTATCTGCATGAAGATTTGTTGGTTGTAAAAAATGCCTTGCAATACTCAGAAACCATACCTAAACTAGAAGTCATAATATCTGGACTTAAATCTAGAAAATTAGAGATTAAGAATAGCAGAAACTTAACCAGTGCCTTCTTTGTAAATGCTAAACCTGAACATACTGAAAATAAAATTACTAATAGATCTGATGATAAAGGTAAATTCAGAAATGAAAGAAACTTTAAAAAGGATAGGAGAGGTCAGGATAAAGAAAAGGAAAAAAGAGAATGTTTCTACTTTCACAAAACTGGTCATATCATTAAAGACTGCTATAAATTGAAAAATAAAAGGTCTGAAAATCATGAATTAAATGTAGCTGCAACAAATTTTGATGAAGAAGATAGTGAAGTGCTTTTTGTGTCAGAACATGTAGCTGAAGCACTTACTGTGAATAGTGAGTCTACAAGTAATGAATAGGTATTAGACTTTGGGTGCACCTATCACATATGTCCCCATAGAGACTGGTTTACAAACTTAAACGAATCTACCCTAGGAATTGTCTACATGGGAAACCACAATAAATGCACTATAGAAGGCACTGAATCACTAAACTTAAAACTTTCAAATGAAAATCAAGTCAGTCTTACAGATGTTCATTTTATTCCTGATTTAAAAAGAAACCTAATATCCTTAGGAGCTTTAGAAGAGTCTAGCTGCATGTTCTCTGCACAAAATGGTTTGCTAAGTATCTTTAGAGAAAATCTAATTATCCTTACTGCTAAGATGAAAAATAGACTCTATTTTCTTGATGGAAGCCATAATGTCCCACTTGATAATTGTGCAATTGCCGTATCTACCTCTAAAAACACAAAATTATGGCATCTTAGGCTAGGTCACATGAGCATAAAAGGACTTACTATCTTGCATTCATCTGGATGTTTAGGCAAGGGTAGAATATCTGATCTTAACTTCTGTGAAGCTTGCATTCTTGGAAAATAAGATAGGACAAAATTCCCTAAAGGCATTCATTATTCTAAATGCATACTTAAGTACTTGCATGCTGATCTTTGGGGACCTGAGGCAACTCCTACTCATGTGGGCAGTAAATATTTTTTTAAGTATTGTAGATGACTTTAGCAGGAAAGTCTGGATACTTTTGTTACAAACGAAAGACCAAGCATTTCCTAAATTCAGAGAATAGAAAACCCTAACTGAAAATCAAATAGAAGTTAAGTTAAAATATCTTTGAATAGATAATGGCTTGGAATTCTGCAACAGTAACTTTGAAACAAAACAGTAAGATACACACCCCAACAAAATGGAGTGACTGAAAGAATGAACAAAAATCTGCTAAATAAGGTTATAAGTTTACTAGTAACCTCAGGATTAAACAAATCTTTTTTGGGGGGAGATGTAAGGACTGCTTCTTACCTAGTAAACATAAATCCTTCTTCAACTTTGGACTTCAAATGCCCTGAATTTGTTTGGTTCGGAAGAGACCAGAATCTGATTCATCTTAGGATGTTTGGGTGTGGAGCATATGCTCACACAAAGTCTGGAAAATTAGATCATAGATCCTCTAAATGCATCTTTGTTGGTTACCAAGAAGGCACTAAGGGGTACAAGCTCTTGGATAGTAGTGTTCCTGGTATTAAAATTCTTATAAGAAGAGATATCATATTTAATGAAACAGACTTTCCCTGTGTGTCTAACCATCAAGCAGAGATATCAATTGAGAAAAAGGAAGGGAGTGCTCCTTTCAAGGTGGAGTTTGGAAGAGAAACTCTGTCACAAGAGTCTACTGAGAATACTGATGCAAATCAGTTACTCTCTGAACCTGGTCAGATTCAATCTGACCAGTCCCAATCCTTAATCTCAAATAGTTCAACTGAACAGCCCCTTGAAATTCCTTATAGCATAGCCAAAAATAAAGGAGTTAGAGATAGGAAATCACCTTAGAAATTTTCAAACATTGCTGAATTAGTTGAATTTGCAATCTTAATTAATGAAAATGTGTGTTATGCTGAACCCGATACCTATCATGCTGCCATCAATTCTGATCACTATGAAAATTGGAAAAATGTCATGCTTGAAGAAATGAATTCTATTAAGAAAATGCAACCTGGGAATCATTACCTAGACCTAAGCACATAAAAACTGTTAGTAATAAATGGGTATTCAAAATAAAAGAAGGAATCACCAAAACTGACCCTTATGTCTTTAAAGCTTGGTTAGTGGCCAATGGGTATTTACAAAAGGAATGTATAGACTATAATGAGGTTTTTTCTCCGGTTGCAAAGTACAAAACCATTAGGCTGATGCTTGCTTATGTGGCTAGTTGTGATTTAGAACTAGAACAACTAGATGTCAAAACAGCTTTCTGAATGGTGACTTAGAGGAAGAAATTTATATGAACCAACCTTCTGGATTTATTGATAAAGAAAAACCAAACCATGTATGCCTACTTAGAAAATCACTCTATGGTCTAAAACAGGCACCCCGCCAATGGTACAAAAATTTTGATACATATATGCTAAAATTAAAGTTCCTGCGAAGTAGTTATGATCCTTGCCTATACTTCAAATATGTTGATAATGTACCGGTATTTTTACATTTATATGTTGATGACATGCTTAATCATTGAGTCAAAATCTGAAATAGAACAACTAAAACAACAACTAAAGAGTGAGTTTGAAATGAAGGATTTAGGAGTTGCAAAAAGAATATTAGGGATAGAGATACTAAGACATAGAGGTGCAGGGACATTAAAAATCAATCAATCTGTGTACTTACAAAAGATGCTTAAAAAATTTCAACTTTATAGCCTTAGATCAGTATCTCTCCCATTAGCTCCTCACTTGAAACTTAGCAAAAGTCAGTGCCCAAACTCTCCTACTGAATCTGAAAAAATGGATGAGTTGCCTTATGCAAATCTTCTTGGATCCCTCATATACTCTATGGTCAGCACTAGGCCTGACATTGCCTTTGCAGTGTCACTATTAAGTAGATATATGTCCTGTCCAGGTCAAGTTTAATAAGAACAAAAAAACTAGGACTATGCTACAAGAAAAGTGAATCTGAAAAGAATTTTGTGGCTATGTTGATAGTGATTTTAATGGAGATCTAGACTCCAGAAAATCAACAACAAGCTATGCTTTCTTGTTCTGTGGGAACTGTGTAAGCTGGAAGTCTCAGCTTCAACCTGTAGTAGCCCTTTTAACCATTGAGGCAGAACATATCGCCTTAGCAGATAGTTTCAAAGAAGGCTTATGGCTTCAAGGACTCCTAAAAGAGTGTAAAATCTGTGACTCTATTCCCACTATTTATTCTGATAGTCAATTAGCAATTTACTTAAGCAAGAATCCTATTTTTCATGAGCGCACCAAACATGTAGATGTCAAATTTCACTTCATTCGTGATATCATCTCTGAGAAATTAATTGAACTTAAGAAAATTCAGACTGACTCTAATGGAGCAGATTCAGGTACCAAAATTGTAACCCAAGCAAAATTCCAGACCAGTCTGAAACTGCTTGGAATGAATTAAGTTTCTTGTTTCCTTGAAATGAATTAAGTTTTTGCTTGCTTGGAATGAATTAAGTTTCTTGCTTGCTTGGAATGAATTAAGTTTCTTGTTTCCCTAAAATGAATTAAGTTTCTTGCTTGCTTGGAATGAATTAAGTTTCCGTAACTGTTTGGAATGAACCAATGTGTTGAGTGCATAGGATGAAACTAACTTATAGATTTCAGGTTTGGGTGGAGCTGCAAGGAAGAACTCACTGCCCTGTTAATTTTTCACTCCTCTATCAACCCATTTTTCTGTTTTTAAACCTACCTTGTCAAAATCTTAGTTGATAAGGTTTTTCAAGGTGGAGATTGTAAAATATGTGAAATACCTCATCTGCCCCTTACTTAATGTGTGAAAAAGTCTAAAATACCCTTGTAAATTAGTTTCGAAATATATGTATAAGTTCCAAATCTCAGTCGTTGAACTAGACAGATCCAACGGCCACCTTTCTGCAGATCCTCGGGAATCTGCTCGTGATATTGCATGATCTCCACCGTGCTCTTTCTGCCAGATCTAACAACTGAGACTAAAGGCTTCCGCATGATGCCTCGATACTCTGCATCGACCGCTTTGAATAGATAAAATGATAAAAATGTTTCCCAAAACACCGCGGCTCTCTAATGGAGACTGGCGGTGATTCCGGTTGTTCTTGTGTACTCTGGTCGAAAATCCTTCTCCTTCACTCACTCATTCGAGTTTGCACACCAGATTAGTTTGGATTATCCCGGTTGAATCATCTTTAGTTCGTTGTTTTTCATTGGACGGAAGTCCAAGAACTGTAAACCTCCGGGTTAGAGCGAATTTTAGGATTCTTGCTTCGTTCCTTTGATAGTTTGGTTAAATCTTTAGAATCTTTTAAGATTCTTGAAAGCGCTTGTAAAACTCCTTATCATTCGATAGATCCGTTCAATAACAGAGCAGCGAGCACTCTTTCGAGGCTCAACATGGACATAACCGGTATCTAAGGAGTCGGTGAACCAAGGGACATAAATCCGGTGTCATTTATATCCAGTATTCTTTCAATTCTGTTTTTGCAAGAAGTTTATTGACAATTCATTTATGTTTTGATCTTGACAATATCTGAGATCTGTTTCAACAAAATTCTATTGAGGGGGCAAGAAGTCAATCATAACCAAACAAATATTGTTTTCTTATCGTAATTGATCCAAGTTTTATCTTGCTGAAATTCATGGATTCGGATAATGCAGGGTGAAGAACGAAATGCTCTATTTTTCATTGTTTCAAGGTAGGGTACGTTTGGTAGCCGGATGAGGCTTGTCCCTCATTTTGGACAATTGGGAGAATACAATAAGTTAAAAACACTATGCCCTTGTTTGGTAATGGTCTCAATGGATAACATTGAAGAAAAAACTTTCGTTTCGTAAATAATGATAATTGGGCACTATCATGTCACATCTTTTTAATGATGTATGCTTTTACTAACCTGCTCTTACTTTACTGGTAATGAAATTTACTGTTAGATTTCAAATTCCTTTGCTTCTCTCATCAGTATCCTACATATAAATGCAATCAATATTCACTAGAATTGTACTCTCAATAATGGCAATGTTAACTTAGTGTATAGTTACCATTCAGACAGAAAACATGCAACTAGTACAACGTAACCATATTTCATATCCACGTGACTCCAAAGAAAAAACAATTCCTGCCAAAAATACTATACAACATCAAGAATCACACGATCAATGAGGATATATTAAAAACCTTGATCTCCACTTAGAATCATGTAGACAGTAGACCAACTACTAGCTCTCTTGCTGATGGATACATGATAATGACACAGGGTGCTGCAACCTCAAAATTGCAATACATATCATATCTTAAAGGGGGGATTGCAATACAATTCATAAAATGTCAATACAAATCCAATTCATTTACTCCAAAAGATAGTCATATCCAAGTTAACTAAACGTCAAAAAAACACATTAATTCAATTGAACCAAACATAGTCATAGCCAACCTAAGTTTTCCATCGCAAAATAGTTTGATCAATTCAGTACGTCAATCACCATCCAGGTTATACCAGTAATAATATTGTCCCTCGTGACTTATAAGGTGATCAACGAGGTGGATCTTGTTCTCCATGTTCAATGTTTTGAACTCTTGCAACTGCTTCATCAACCTCCTTGTCTTTTGCATTTTTTTATTCGTCCAAAATATTTTCCTGTTTGGAAAACAGCTTCTCTGCTCTGTGGAAGACATCATCTACTTGTAGTAGTGTCTCTCTTGCCTTAGAGACTAGGCTTGACGGACTCGACATGTTGGTCTCGCTTGCTTCTGCTTATATTTTCTTCCCCCCCACGCCTGATAGATCTTTATCATATGGAACATTATATTTGTGTCGAGATGAGTCATCTTCTCCTTCTTCTATGCCATCAATGATTTCAGTAGTTTTGGGTTCAGAGGGCATTTCCTTTAAATGACTACATGATCTCTAGCCCCTGCACCTAGTGCTCATAACTGACCAAATAACTCACACCATGACTCATAGTTCGAAAGTGATATACAAGCACTTTTACACACCAACACATTGAGCGATTCTACATAACTAATTAAAAAAAAAGTTCCCAAGAACCAATTTTTTTTAAACAATCTGACTTATCAACAACACACGGAATAGCTAAATGAAATGTAGCTCAACCAAATCTAGCACCCTAACGCATTAATCGACAAACAACTGCAAACCACGAGAAAATAAATTGTATAATTTTCAGTTGAAGTTGGCCAAAAATTAAAGAAACGGATAGAATATCATCAAAGTACATGAATCGTGATTACAAGCACCCATCAATATGATAGAAACAAGTTCGCTTTCAACTGATGCTTGAAAAGAAAATACCCAACAAGAAAGCATCAAGAAGAGGGCCAGCTCCATACAAACAACAATAAATAAATCTGAACTCGACCCATATAATCCAAAAGACACATCATCATGCGATGAAAAAAAAGAAAGTTTTCAAAAAATTAGTTATTGTAACCTAGAGGATTGTGCTCTTGTTAATTTCATGTATACTGAATGATGAAAATCATTTTGTTCCATGAATTTTGTATATATATATTATGGATCATTTGGGTTGATGACTCAAATTGTGAAACTCCATAATTTTATCAAACTCTAAATTAGT
>JAOWBN010005398.1:0-11200 GCA_028565015.1 Pinguicula moranensis | reverse complement strand
CATGTAGGGAATTCCGGATGAGCCATATCCAGTGGCTTGTACAACCATCTTTTCAGCCTTGATAGCTGCTTGCATCATCTTTCGTTCTTGCTGTGGCTGTATTCGCCACGCAATAGTCATGCTCCAACTATCTAGAGTTTTGTATCTCTAACTTAGGAGGTTAGTGAACTCCACGGGAGCGGGATAGGCACGAGGAGAGAAGGTGGTACTCCAACTAGTCTTCAGCAGCTAGGGGACGGAGTGCTACAACTTGGTTGGGTGGCCGAAGGTTAGTGAAGGAGGAGGTATTGTTCATCGGCAAAAGCTGTACGGCGAGTATTTTAAAAAGTAATTATTGTTCATAAGCAGTGTTACACACTTGTAATTCATTAATCCCTAATTCAAGTCCATAGACCATGAGTAACCTCTAGTAAAATATCATGGCCCCCAAGCATTGAGAATAGTCATGGAATGAGACTATCCTTTCAAAAAACTAGCTTTAGTGTAATTAATATGCTTTTACCTTGTTCATATCTCTACTCTTGTATATTGAGATTATTTGTCATCCTCATTAATATATATAAGATTTCTTGTACCAAAAATGATGATCCTTGAGTACTAATTAGAAACTTCTTTGTAATTAAACCCGTTCATTGCAAAGGCTTCCATGACTTCTTAAAAGTGTCTATAGGAATATCTTCTGCAAACGATTTAGGAACGGTGAATTCTTTATTGATTATCCACTATTACCCATTTACGGTGTAACTTTGAATAGAATTAAGGAGTGACAACCATACTCAGGATCTCTACGTGGTGATCTAAAGGTTAAGGTTCACTTACACCCACTATTCTTAAGAGTATCAACCATCGACAATATGGTAATTTTTATGTGGATCAATCAATCCTACGTACTTGTCTACTACAAGCATCCATGTTTCTAGTTTAAGTGTCTCTACACTATAGTTTATGAGATCAACTATTTCCTTTAAAAGGAATTGGCTTACAATATGCTAACCTATCTGTATTAATAATGCTTATCTTACTAATACTATGATTGAGGATGTTTAGTATTGATAACGTAATTAGAATGGGTTCATCATCGCATAACTTCGTGATACACTTTAAATTAATAATACTAGGCTTTACAATTTAGATTACTATCAATAAAGCAAGTAAATTATCAATTATATATACAACATTAACAAGATGATCGGCCTTAATGCATAACACTAAAAACTTTCACTCGCGGGGCATTCTCCTTAGCAGCAAGCCTTTTTTAATTAGTGGGGTGTTTACTTTCTAAAAACTTTCTAATCATGTCACGGCTATTCTCTAATCCTTTCATGGTTGCAATATCCATTGCATCATTGCTTGAACAATTCTCATGATGGCTTGTGTATTCCATGTGTTGATACACTTTGAATTTTACCTATGCACCTTTTACTTGCAATGTTAACTCACATTTCCTGACATCTATCAAAGCTCCTCTAGTGTCTAAGAATTTACTTCACAAAATAATGGGGATATCACCATCCTCCTCCATATCCCGAATCACAACATCTATTTGGAGGATGAATTTGTCAAAATTTGTCAAGACATCCTCATTGATTCCTCTTGGATGTTTGATAGATTTATCTGCAAATGTAATGATATGGTCGTGGGCTCAGCTTCACCTAGTCTGAGTATTTGAAACACAGATAGTGGCATCAAATTAATACTTGGACCCAAATCACATAATGCTCTATCAAAAGTGGAATTTCCAATAGAACAAGGAATAACGAAACTCCTTGAATCCATAAACTTTTGAGGAAATTTATTTTTTAGGATGGCATTGCATTCTTCATTTAGAGCCACAGTCTCATAACCCTCAAACTTTTGTTTGTTTGACAATATGTCCTTCATGAATTTTATATAACAAAGGCATTTGCTCCAAAGCCTAAGCAAATGGAATATTTATATGAAGTTTCTTGAAAATTTCAAAAAAATCTTGGAACTGCTTGTGTCATTTTCTTAGTATCCTATTGAGGCAGCGACTCTTACAACGCTTGGTCAATTTCCTTCCTTGAGGGGCAGGAACTTGCCTTTGATTCTCCTCCACTTCTTTTACATTTCTCAAGGTTATGGGATGACATTGCTCCTTGATTTTTGAAGTTAGTTTAGGTTTCCTGCATGAAACCACTTGTGGCAGTGGCTAGCTTTGCTATGATGTCAGTGTTCTCTTAGTGGCAGCGGTATACTCTGCTATAATCTCATCATTTTGAAGCTACAATTTTTTTTCATTTGAGGCTACAATTTGGAAAATGTTTGCGTTGTGGGATTCAAAACATGCTGATTAATTCTCAAGGAAAAATTGAGGTGGTCATTTTTCTTCGTGGGGTGAAATTGTTGCGTTCAAAGCGAGTGGGGTGTATCGCTATTGGTTGCCAACAAAGCTGAGTTGTACCATAGGAACATTATCAATTTAAGTACTGTCCTGACAAAGCTCTCTAGGATGGCCTTCGCAAACAATTTCACAAGATGGCTGTTGCACCATCATAACATCTTTAGGAGAAGAGCTTTGAGACATCCATCTCTGAATCTTTGTATTCATAGCATGCATTGTTGGTGCAAGTGCACAAACCTTGTCAACTTCATACCTTTCAACTGTTTTCCTTTGACTTTCTCTTTTGTTTCGCCAATGACAACAATTTTGGACCATTGCTTGAAGCAGCATAAGCTTAATTGTAAGATTTCTTCATGAATGTTCTATTGGAAACTGCATTAATCTCCCTTCGAGTTGCACTCTCCAAAACATTACAGAATGCTTGAATTTAGCCTCTAATGTGGCAATCCATGGTCGGGCTAGCTTCTTAACAGATCCTCGAATCTTTCCCAAGCTTCATACAATGTCTCCATATCGCGTTGTCTAAACCCTAAAACTAAACCTAAAAGTTATAAACCCCAAAAAACCCTAAACCCTAAGCTTAAAATTCGAAAATATAAACCCTACGACCTAATTATCTAAAAATCTAAACCCTAAACCCCAAACCCTAAACCCTACGAACCCTAAACATAGAGTTTTAGTGAAACGGGGCTAACTTAGGGGCAAACTTAGGGCCATTGATCCTTTCCCAAAATATATATATATATATATATATATATTTTTTATCCTCAAATTTTATTAATTGGAATCAGTTAACCGTGGTTAGACGATCAAGACATCGAATTCATATCCAAAATTATTTAACTTGTCATACCAATCATGCGGTTTTCATACTTTTATGTAGGCCAGGATTTGAAATATAGTAAGCCCCTCGTAATCAATGAACAATGTTAAATTTCAAAATGCAACATGGTCGAATAATAATGTCGAAAGTGTAGTGGTATTGACTAATGTACGCAACACACTACAAAAGTCTTGACCTATATCAATTAATCTAATTTGATTTAATAAAAGAGGAGCATAAATCTCTATTGGGATCTAGGACAGTTTAGTAGTGCGGGTGGTAATGGCACCGCCATCAGTCATCACTATATATTAATTTGTCACAATCATTTAAAAAAATAAACATATTAAAAATCATCATTCCATATTATCTAGGAAAAAATTGCCCACACATAATGAAATAACCGAAAAATAAATTAAATTCCAACACAATCCATTATCCAAAGATGATCCACACGCCAATTAGCATCAAAATTTAACCGAAATGGCAATAAATAACTGGAATTCCATCAAGGTTCAAAGTTCCAATACAATTACTCCAAATGCACATAAGATGTTTATGTTCTTGTTTTCTTGAAGTATGTCATGTCAACCTGGCAGACCCACCATGAATTCTTTAAGAATTTCAGTCAATTCTGCATATCATATAAAACAAAACCAGGTACAAGTTAGAACGTACAGAAAAGAAAAGTTTAGAATTATTACATTTCTCAATATCGAATGTTATAGGATCTTCCGTGCAATGCATAATCTCCTCAACCAATTATAGGCGCAAATGAGTGTCTTGGCTGTGCTGGGGGCCTGTTAGAATCTAAGACTCGTCCTCCGATACTAAACACGGCTTCCAACGGCAATGAAAAACGGAATGGCTAGCACATCTCCTGTCATTTGTATCATTTGTACTATCACTGGATAGAGGAATTCATTGATCTTCCACCAAGCTAGAATATCGATTTGGGTCACGGTCGGCACGCACTTGTCACCCAAATATCTTTCAAGCTCTGGTTTATGCATGTTCATCAGGGTCAAAGTAAGTGTCATAGTTGTGTTCATCCACCTACTGATTCGTCCCCACATCAATTGGTCGGCTAGAAGATGCACCGTATAGCTTGTTATACTCTTCACAGACACCTTGCATAGCGCGCATGACAATTGCCCTTTCCGCATCATTCTTTTTGTGGTCTATGGTAAATGCAAACCACCAAAAGAACCATCTCAACTTAGCTCGATGATCCAACACGGCCACAATCATCAAAAACTTGTTCAATAGCTTAGCTTGAGGATCAGGTACGGGATCCACTCGAGTGAGCCCCCAATACTTTGCACACATAATTGTCTTATTATTGGCCATATAACTCGGAAAAGGATCAACATCCCTAACAAACTTGGCGAACTGCCTCTCGACCTTAGATACCTCCTACATAAGACATAAATCTAGTTAGATTAGACCAAAATAAGTAATCTAAACTTAATTTAATTACCAGGAAGAAAAGATGTGCTGTAATAGTATCCGATGCGAAGAACTTGAGAATAACATCGTTCTTTATAAAAGTTATAAAGTGCTTGATCTAATTCCAATCATCCCAAGTAGGGACCAAGTTTTTCTTTCCATCATTAGAAACCAAGTAATCTATCATATTAAGGTTCTCGTCAATCATATCTTCAAACACATTGATACTCCAACACCGACATAAACATGATATAGGTGGAATTCCACCATGTGCATACGTTAAGCTGCAGAAATCCATTTTTCTCCATCCTACGATTGGTCACATACCTCTAGAAGGTGTCCAGTCTCTTAGGTGAGGATTTCACATACTTCACCAGTGCTCTCATCTTCTCCACAGATGGACTCATCTCTTCTAGCTCGTCTTTCATAATCAAATTCAGTATGTGATCACTACATCTCACCTGTAAGTTCCGGTGGTCCATCATGATGGCACCATCCATAGCCCTGAAGCGCTCAATCTGTTGTCTAATGAAGTCCATCAAGGTTGTATCATTATTCGTGATATTATCCACGGTAATCACCATGACCTTCTCCAGTCTGCAGTCACCCATACAGTCTTCCAACTATTTCGAGATTTGATGATCCATTGTGGTCATTTAACTTTTGGAAACCAAATATCCTCTTGTGCAACACCCAATTATGATCGATCAAGTGGACTGCCAAACACATGTATGTAAGTTTTGCATCGAAGTCCATGTCTGTTGTAAAGCACATTTGAGGCTTAAACTCAAACATCTTCTCCTTCAAATTTTGCCTTTCCTCAAGGTACACAACCATGCAGTCTTTCATGGTTATCTGTCTAGAGATTCCAAGAAAGTGTGGTTCTAGTTTGTTGATCAGACATTGGAACCCTGGCCTCTCAACCATCATGAATGGCAATTCATCCAGGATTAGATGCTTGGCGATGGCCTGTCGTATTGCTTTCTCATCGTACTTGGCCACCCTCAGCTCTTCTACTGATTAAACCTTCGATGAAGTAGCACTAATGTCTATCCTACATTGTATGTTCCAAAAGTTACGACACCTTTTGTGGTGAGATATCATGTTCGATATCCCATACTTCTGATGGTGGATGCCGACATCCTTCGGGCAATAATTACACTTGGCCCTAGGATCCTCTAGATCACCACCCTCAATCCTTGTGAAGTGCCCCCACATCGGCGAAGGCTTACTAAGCTTTCGCCTTTTAGGTGGCCCTGGCCACGTGGACGGGGTGGATGCACCTACCTCATCAGGGAGGTCACGACCCGTAACCTCAAAGGATGTAAGAAAGGGGCATCAGGGTGCTCCCAATCCATGAATAACTGAATGCTCTACAATTTTGGATGATTTTTCTGCATAATAGAGAATAATCTATTCGTTATCGATGTACCAACGAGTGAAGGAACACACACATATATATATATATATATATATTAGCAAGTTACAAGCATGATGCTGCCATGTACCTGTTTTACTTTTCTTGATAGTAGATTTCTCCCTCTGTAAAAAGCTGTATTCTTGACTGTTGATTAATTACCTAGCTACCTTCTCAACAAAGGAAATCTGAAATCTAGAATCAGAAAGAAGGATCAATAAGCTCCATGTATTGCATAGAAACGGGGGACTGGAACCCTGTAATCAAGAACATACACAATTTTATTCTATGAGTGCACATACACAAATTCAAAAAGCTCAATGTATTGCATACTGAAAAAATCACCATGTACAAAATACTCAATGTCTGGAAAACTAAAATATTAGTACACTCACACAGAAGGCTGATGCCAGCATTGATTTTAACTAAAAAGGTAAGTTACGACAAGGTACAGAGATATGTCCAAGCATGTGAAGTATCTGTACTCAGACTGTACCACACTACAGAGGTGAGAATGAAAGGAGGATATGACTGGCTCAACGAAGTGACAACAATGATACTATACCATATTCTTGCAGTAAGCATCTCATTCACATGACGACAAGAGAACACGAGTCATCTATTCATGGCATGCACAATATTAGCAGAGATATGGTTTACAAAGTGTTGCATAAATAGCAATAAGCCAAGTAAAACAGAAATCGCAAAATGCAGCTTCAGCACTAATCTGTAAGAATAACGTCACGAAATTAGCATATTTAGGCGAAATCCCCCCAAATTTGAAAACTAGGGTTCACGTATTTCACCTCAAATCTTAACTAAATAAGAGTAAAAAGAGGGGGAAAGGAGTTACCTTGCACGGAGGAGAGGTTTTGCGGGGTACGAGCTACGATGTGGCAGGATTCCATGGGAGACGCACGCGGCACGCTGAAGAGTGAGGACGGGAAGAAGAAGAAACGAAGTAAAAGTACAATTGGACGAATCTGTCTGTACTCTGTAGGAATGAAGTCATGCAATAAGTTGTAAGAGACAACAACAGTATATTATCAATTCAGTTAAAAAAGTTTTTATGTATTTTTTTAATTATTATTTAAGACTGACGGAATACTTGGTAAAAAATCACCGCCCATCGTCGGTCCCGGTTCAGACGTGATACAGCGCACGAAAAAGGTACCGCACGAATCACACGACAGGGTGCCTTGACCCCGAATGAGAGGGATGCTGTGTTTAACACGAGGGCAAAATGGTCATTTTGCACTCTTTCTTTCGTTTCGTGCGGCACGTTTTCGTGCGGCACGTTTTCGTGCACTATATCATTTCGCGTCCCGGCTAGATATCACATGCCTATTTTGATATAATAATTGTCCATAATTTCAGTTGAAATTCTGAAATAGGCTCAGCTACTTAATAGAAAACTTGTTGATAAGTAATAATGACTAATGACTTCACAACTGAAAGCTACGAGTCGAAGACCTCGAGGTCCACGGCCAACCACATAGAATAGAGTGGGGATTTTGATTTTAGAGGGTGATATTTATAACCGGGACAAAGAGAGTGAGATTACACTAAAAATATTTTTAAACCCCCAAAATATTGTAAATTGTAGAGGCACCCCTCTACTCTATCCGCCCCTGCCCACGTACACGTACTCCTTTTTCTTCAGTATCATTAATAATCCATAAATCATTTTGCTTGAATATGATGTATGTCTTTGGGGACCAACACATATTGAAAGTAACCCCCTCATGCATGACTCGGCCAACCAAACAAAATTTCAACATCAAGTTGGCTTTTTACTGTGCAAAAGTAAACGGCCCTTCACTTGATGTGGGTCGTCAATAAGTCTCCATCTCGACCTCGATCTCTATCCTTATCCCTATCCTATCCATATATATATATATATAAAGGGTTCAATAAGGTTGCAAGATTCATTTGGCATCCATGGCATCCCTATCCCAAACCTTGACTCAGTTTTGTACCAAGACCATGGTATTCTGCTCCATCCTCCTCATACAAATAGCAATATTCATATACAGGGAGGCAAAAAAGGCCGCTCGACGACGGTCAATAACCACAGATCAGTTCATCAGGATGGTTGACCGAGCAGCTCCGGCATGCAGATACACGGCGGCGACGGGGACTGAGACACCGGAGTGCAGAGTTTGCTTGTCATTATATGAAGATGGGGAGGAGTCGAGGAGATTGAAATGTCGGCACACATTCCACAAGGTATGCATCGACACGTGGCTCGTAAACCACGCCGTCACGTGCCCGCTATGCCGGACGGAGGTCCTGCCGGAGGAGGTGGTGGTCAAACACCGACGGCAAAGGAATCAAGATTCCGGCGAATACTTTGATGGGAGCGATGAGGAATTAGATTGGTTGGTGTACGCGTTACATGGGAATTTCGCAAGAACATTTTTGTAACAGGAAGTTTGAGAGGGGTTCAGTTTAGAGTTTTTTTTTCTTTCTGTAAATCTATATACCACTCTAATTTAATTTACAAAGGGGTCGTATTCTTGCTCGTAAAAAGAGACAGAGACAGCACAAAATCATTAATACAAAACATTAATGAAAGAAGAAATGCAACCTTTTTTTGGGGATAAGTAAATAGACAACTCTTACACTTTTCGAGTAGATTTTTCCTGGTATCGAACTTTTTTTTTTTTTTTTAAATTTTAACACAAAAGAAAGACCATATTAAAAATATATTAAAATATCTTATACTTACCAAAAAAATCAAAATATCTTTTAAAATAAAATAAAATTATGCAAAACAAAGAATAAATCTTTATATCAGCGTGCATGATAAGAGCTGGGATTGGTAATTTATTACTTTGCTAGTGGAGAACTTATTGAACCAGTTTACCAGAAGCAGAGAGTTTGATTCAAAGATAAGATTTTAGTCATGAGTACCATCCAAAAACTGACAGAAAGCTAATAAACAATATCCCTCACAGGCATGGAGAATACCTTCACAACTACTGAAATTAGGCGAGACGTAACCATCAATGTTAAACTTTAATCATTCAAAGGACGGAGATTTCCAGCAGACCAATACATGTCGCTTCAATGGAACCCTCTTAATTGGAATGTCAATTACACAAAAGCCAATGCCTATAGGGGATATGTACTGTGCTATGGATATCGAACTTGAATTATATATGTTATTACTGAGAATAATAAATATTCGAGAAATTTAAAATTAATACAAAATCATAAAAAATATAGAAGACCAAACAAATTTTAATGCGCCCCTTTTTAAAATTTTATACTTTTTTCATCGCACCTTCTCATAAAACAATCATCATCTCGCGTGCCTCCCTTCATCATAGAAAAAAAAACTATAGTTTGGCATCCATTGGCTTCACAAAAATAATAAATTATAGTCTCGTACCCTCCACTTCGAAGATGGACCAATTGCGTCACTTTTTGGTTATCTTTTGACTTTTGTACTACTGGACCAGACCAATTCAAATGAAACATCTCCACTTCTCTTATTCGGCAATTACTCTGACAAAAAGCAAACCAAGTTGCTGTTTTTGACTCAGTACACGACATTATTTACATTTAATTCCAAACAAAATAATACAATTTACCCAAACAAACAGCTAAAAACGACAAAGAAAATTCAATCACGCTTCTCGCCAAGGCCCACGCCACGAGGGACATATTAATTGGATAAGAAATTATTTTCCAACATGATTTATATTTTATATATAATGATCGAAACACGAACGATATCATTATTATTTTTGTGGTGGTTGTGTTGGGTGGATAATTCGTACGCACATGCACAACCCAAGTTTCTCAACTCATGTACACTTGAAATATCTCGAGATAAATAGTTAATGTTTAAGCTGATTGCCCCACTCATGTGGAGACTAGGACATGGAAAGTTTGTCAGAAGTGTGGACCATTATCTCATATCCGACTGGCGGCTACGATTAAATTCAAGGAAGTTTTTTTTATCGCTAAATTTAATTATTTTATTATGAGTTTTGTCAAAAAATATTTACAGAACCAATTACCCCTATAAATTTATTTGTGTTCTCTATGGCCCATGCTATAAACATGAGAAACGAAATTCCTCCTATTGTTTGTGTTCTCTAGGTCGTGCTAGAGGCGCTCCAAAATTCCTTAAGAGATGGTGGTTTTTGCTGCAGTCAATTGCAACTGAGCGTGTGGAAGAAATCAAATCCTTGGATAAAAAGTACTGACACTAAGGAGGTACCAATGGAGATTTGATATTCGTTAGTTATGAGTGGATCTTGCCTTGAATTGAGTGGTGCTCAATTAGTATCTTTCACAGAGGACTTGTGGGAGAGCTCAACTAGTTTATTTTATATACAAGGGGGAATTAAATATCTTCATGTGTGAAGTAGAAGTAGGTGAAGTTAACAAAGTCCTCGTTGAGGCTTGCCACATATTTCATTGTATACTTATTTTATCAAAAACTTCTATAAGAAATGGCAAGCATATCAGTTACATAAGTTACCGAGAGAAACTGTTTTAACAAGATCAACAGCATCTATCTGGGACTTGATTCCCCATTGTTGGAATACTGAACCTGAATAGTGCACTCTTATCCAGCTCAGTGCATGGTATGTCACAGCAGTCCAAGTGCTTTCAACTGCTGAACATGCTCAGGGGGGAGAGGGGGAGGTGACCAATCAGTATCTGTCATCTCGCCATCTACGTCCTCGACGACATATTCCTATGAAAGGAATAAGGGGAAGAAGGAAAAGTTAAAGAGAACACAGGTAGACAGAGTAGCAGTAACGACAAATATGGAGAAAACTGGCTACTACATTTTTCTGGAAAGGTCTAAGAAAATGAGTCAGCTAACAATCTCGAGGCAAGTTTGTCAAGTCGCAGCACAGTGAAATGCTTTACATTTTGAAGGAACAATTCAGGAGGAAAAGCAGAGAAGTTTAAACATGTGAAGCACCATTAACAGGACTATATTATGATTATGCCAAGAAAGATGTGTTGCAAGTTGTCACTAACACTTAAGCAACTGAGATGATAACTTTGTCTTCGCCATGGCTATGTGCCATTGGTCATAATGAACTTACATTACAACAAGTGCTTCCAACAAATATTCTACCAACTGATATCAATCTGGAGAGTAGAAGATTTCAATAAT
>JAOWBN010005377.1:0-11201 GCA_028565015.1 Pinguicula moranensis | reverse complement strand
TAAATGAGATACCTAGCACAACATTAATAATCTTCCTTTGGGCCGACTATTAACTTGTAAGTGGTACTCTCAACTTTATAATCAAATACTGACAGTCAGTCACGTTAAATAAAAGTCTTTCTTTGGGCGGACTAATTATTCACATAAAAACCATACGACCATCACGCATTTATTACCCTGTATATAATTTATTACTCGGCCAAATAATAACTTTCCATTGGGCCAATTATTATCCGCGTGAACAATAATTATACGTCGTCCTACATTTTAAAACTAGATTGATCTACACAACAGAGATCGCTTTGGCGACATAATGTTTCAACCAATCCAGCCTAAAATTTAGAAGACCATCCGTAGAAGCATTTTTTATGTCCTCAAAGGGCACAGACAAAAAATTCAGTTAAATTGAAGAAGCCAAATCTACAATCAGCTTTTTGATTCTGCTATGTCCACTTAACAAAACTCAAATGCAGCATGACTTGTTTCATAAATTTCATATCAAAACCTCCAAATTCATACAAATTTACTCTGAATCCTTATATGCATGCAAAAGATTAATTCTCAATTCTTTAATGATGAAGAAACCAAACGCTTGTCTTGTCCGCACATTGAAACAAAATTCTTACGGAATTCTCAAGTAAGACGTCCAATCAAATTCAAATTGATTTGTCCATCAGGAATTGAAAAGACATTAGGAAGAATAAAACTGAAGCATACAAAAAAAACTTAATGAATCTGTTAAACAAGAAATTCAATTCCTTAATTTAAACCCCGATCTCAACTAATTAAGAAAATAGGACAAAAAATAATAGAAAAATTATTTTCAAAAAATCATATTTTATGTAACTGATTTTGCAGTGAGATCCTATCTTTATATATTCTAATTTCTGACACATGATGCTCTGATACCACTTGTTAGATTTAAAATTAATTTAATACACGGATCTCATATGCAGACATTAAACCCGAATTAAATCATAAAATATCAATAGAAGCATACCTGATTTATAGTTCTTAATCCTTGTAAAAGACGGAATGACGATGGTCTTCCACAAACCAAACCTTTATCGCGTCTTGGGATTTCTCTCTGAATGGGGTAGATCAAAAAACAGACGGCGGCTTATTTGGTTTAGTTGGGACCATAACCTTTTATATAAAGAGTCATTGGTAGCCCCTATTAGACTGCTAATTGATCTAGGTATCCACTAATGAAGTCCATACCAATTTGATACTCGTGGATTTTCGTAATTAGATCACTTTAATTAAGCCCATTATTTAAAACAAAATATCCTCACAATATTATTATATATGTGATCCATAAATTATTGAAATTATAAATAATTCCAACATTAATAATATACATATAATTACAAGCCTAAACATAAACAAGCAAGATGAAAAAAAAAGTTCTCAATTCCTTTTTTTAGTGTGATGTTTTGGAAGATGAAGATAAAGAGGTTTGAGAAAAATGAGGCCCGTATAAAAGATCTACTATTCATCAAATTCACCATTATTCAATATTTTCATTTTGGGGGTTGGGCCAAAATAAAACAAAGTGGAAAAATAAGAAAGAAAAGAGAAATAACGACTTTGTTTTGCTTTGGCACTGAAAGTATGCCCCCGGCACCCCTTTGCAAGTTGATAGCAAGGTACAAACTAATTGATGTATTTAGTGAATATTCAATCCGTCTGGATTGGCGGGGATCGAACTTGCAGCTTCCGCCTTGACAGGGCGGTGCTCTAACCAATTGAACTACAATTCCAGGGAAATAAATGATTAGCAAAGAATTGCATTCTTTTTTATGTTCATATAGTATGAGGTATTTCTGAAGGACGAGGGAAGGCTATATCATATCATGGTAGATTTTCTAATTATTATTGCCAACCAATTTACACTCCGTCCTCATTGACTGCTCAGGCATCAACCCAAGAAGAATCCACTTTAGGCTTATTGGTAATCCATGATCAACCTCCTTTTGCAGTACCCTACCCCCAAGGGAATTCGAATCCCTGCTGGCTCCTTGAAAGAGAGATGTCCTAAACCACTAGACGATGGAGGGCAACTTGTCCAATTGCCATGATACTATGGATCAGTTTTTGAAAATAGTCAATATAATGTAATAATATGATTAGAACATCTTTTAGTTTTTAAAAATTGTATCGGATTTTTGAATTCATCATTTATATTCCTGAATCGTTTATTAGAATCAACATTCTTTGTATAAATCTACTAAAATAAATTTAAATGGGGACAAGTATAATCTCTTCATAACACGATTCGATGAAATATCTTGCAATTTATTTTGTGTCGAATTGGTAAGTGTAAATGCATATTATGTATTAATCAAGTGAATTTTCTTTTGATAAGGACCATCATAATAAAAGAAGCCGGTATTGAAACAATTGATTTTACCTTATTAAACTTATTCTCCAAATCCCAAACCGGATGATACGTTATCAATTATATTGAGATTGAATATCGTAGTAGTTCTAATTCGAAAGTGAAAGTGGAACATTTCTTCGGTACATTGTGATAATTAGGAATAATCATATGCCACTTTTTCTCTCAATTCGCCAAAAGATTCAAAATCAACAAAAGAAAAGGGAAGCCCTATCCTAATCCCTATTCTACATGCAAATTTGAATTAGAACAGTTGACTAACCTCTTTCATTTCTTTGGGATTCGAAAGAATTTGTCGAGATTTCCGATTGAATCCTCTTGTCCCTAAATTTTCTATGGGAATAACAACTTATTCCCTTCCTCTACATATAAATCCTTCTTCCAAGTATGAGATAAGATGGAGAATGACCGCGAGAAAGAGAGACTTTCACTTACCGTCTTTTATTTTGAAGATTAATTTAATGAAAAAAAATAAGAAATTATCTTTTCTCTAGGCTTATAGCCACTTCTAATTTCAGCCCATCCGAACCATTCCAGAAATCCTCTAGGCTTATAGTCCCTTCTAATCTTAGCACGAACCCAAAAAATGGAAGCCCTATCCTAATCCCTAACCAAACCATTATAAAGGGTTGCCCTAAACCGAAAAATTACGACTCTAAAACCCTCGATTCCTTCCTCAAACTATAATGTCCGAAAACTGGACTGAGTATACTCCGCTAGAGCCATACTCTCTTGATCATGTGCTCATGTATATGTAAGTTCCTGTTTGGATGGTATTTTGTAAACTTAGAGCCTCTCTTTAATTGCTTGCTCACCTCCTATTTCCTTTGTTTATTCCTTTTTGATTTAGGAGAGCAGAGGTTTACAAATATTTAAAACAAGCTTTCCGCTGGAAAGCGATTGTAGTGGTTAGGGTGAGGATAAAAAGCGATTGGAGCACACTGATATTAGGTTGGTGATGACAAACACCAACATCACCGACTATCCTGTTAAGCGAGTCTAGACCAGTATACCTTCTTCAATATTACTTTAATAAGAGATTGGTCGCTTTCATTATTTTTGATGAGCTCTTTCTTTTTATATTGTCTACATTTAGGATCATAAAATACAAAATAGATAATAGGGCCTGCGTGTGGGTAGATGACAAACCCTCTGATATTTTTTGCTTTCGGTTTGCCTGTGTGGAGGGTGAGTTATTTAATTTATTTTTTTGTAGCATTTTTTACATTTGATTGTAACTGTTTTACTTATTTTTTTCAGACGATTTTACATTTGATTGTAACTATTTTTACTGTTTTCCTTTTTTAGATTGTGAGAAATTTATTTTTAAGATATTGTCTTTTTTTGTTGATCTGCTACATTTTGTAGTTACCCGTCACCATTTAGTTTGAAAACGATCGATCATATGTATGCTTGCCTATAGTTTCAAAATACTAAAGTATTGATTAACCCTACCCAACCAAATACTCATCCCTACCCTTTTCACAAAATGTTCATATCACTCCTCACATGAAAATGAAGTCACTACCTCTCTCATGAGTATCAGTTCACATGAAAATGATGACAGTACCTCTTCCATGAGAGTATCTATTTTTAGTGTTCATTGGACTGATACTCATGGGAGAGAGACTGGCTTCATTTTCAGCGTGAGGACTAATATGAGCATTTTGTGAATAGGGTAGGGGTGAGGATCTGGTAGGGTAGGATCAGTCAGTACTTTAGTATTTCAAAACTATAGGCAGGCATACATATGATTGATCGTTTTCAAGCTAAATGGTGACAATGTAATTACAAAATGTAGCAGACCAACGAAAGACAACATTCTTCCATCTTAAAATAAATTTCTCGCAGTCTGAAAAAGGTAAAACAGTACAAATGGTTACAATCAAATATAAAACCGTCTGCAAAAAAATAAGTAAAAACAGTTGCAATCAAATGTAAAAAAGGCTACAAAAAATGAATTAAATAGCTCACCCTCCACACAGGCAAACCGAAAGCAAAAAACATCAAAGGGCTTCTTATCTAACCACACACGCAAGCCCTGTTATCTTTTTTGTATTTTATGATCCTAAATATAAACAGTACAAAAAGAAAGAGTTTATCAAAAATAATGAAAGCGACCAATTTCTTATTAAAGTAATACTGAAGAAGGTACACTAGTCTAGACTCGTTTAATAGGATTGTCGGTGACAGTGATGTTGTTGCTTGTCATCACCAGACTAATATCAGTGTGCTCCAATCGCTTTTGTATCCTCACCCTAACCACTACAATTGCTTTCCAGCGGAAAACTTGTTTTAAATATTCATAAGCCTTTGCTCTCCTAAATCAAAGAGGAATAAAAAAAAAAGGAAATAGACGGAGAGTAGGCCATTAAAGAAAGGTTCTAAGTTGAATAACTTTACAAAATTGAAAATACCATCCAAATAGGAAACTTACATTTGTAGGAGCACATGATCAAGAGAGTGTGGCTCTAGCGGAGTATACTCAGTCCAATTTTCGGCCATTATAGGTTGAGAAAGGAATCAAGGGATTTAGAGTCTGAAGTTTCGAGAATCCTTTGATTCCATGAGACTTGGCAAGAGCTCTCAACTCAGTCAGCTTCATTCCACTTAACTCACTGGCTTCAACCAGCTTCAGTTGCTCCACATCATATTGCTCGCTTTCAAGACTAGTCTTCTCTATTCTGCTGTCCAAATTGTCCTCTGTGGTGGAACTAACGGAGCTCTCCGAGTAGACATACTTGAATTTGATTTCAGGCACTGGAGATTTTTTTTGGAAGTTCGACTTCGGGCGGCCAGGATGCAATCCTTGGTTTAGTTGAATCTCATGCTTTGCGCCACTGTTAGAGTCTGGTTTGTTCGTGCCTCGCTCCTCGACTTGTGGGCCTGTCTCTTTGTTTTTATCCAGGATGAAGTCCCTGTCATTGGAAGTGACTGTATTTTTCTTCCATTGCCGGACTGAATGTTTCCTCAGAAGCTTGAGAAGAGAATCAACATTCTCACTCTCTTTGCTTTTTACTGGAGAATCCTCAACCTTCTTTTTTTCTTTCTTCCAAAAAAACTCAACAATCTCCTTTTCCCTAGGACCTGGAGCTGTAGTTGCTTGTACTTTTTGGTTCCCAGAAAGAGAAAGGAAAGGCCATTCGGAGAAGATAAACTTTCAGATTCCTCATGATCTTTGAAAGCATCTCTCTCCTCGAAGCACATCTGAAAGATGCCTGTTTTGCTTCGAGAAATCTGGGTTTCTTCGGTAACTGTTAGAACTTGCATGACATACAGAAGCAGGTGCTCCGAAGCACATTGAAAGATGAGAACTTCACACTAGAAGTAAGTCTGTAGCCACCAATAGACGATTTTGGAGGCATGCCCATTGTTCTTCTCGAAACTCCCAAAAAGGGACTACATGCACCATCAGGTGGTCCATGTCCTGGAAGAGCATCACAAAGAGCATTGGTATATAGGAGAGTTCTTATATCATTCAGCAACATTATAATTCTTCGATAAAGGAGTTAAACAACCCAATGATTTTTGCTTTCAACTCAATATTGCAATATTACTCTTGAAAAAGAGCAAAAACTGCAGCAATACGAGCAGTTGAAATAAATGTTCCCATGCTCAAATAATTAATAAAAGCCCATTTACATAACACAATCAGTATACTGTTCACATTTTCCATTAAATAAATAACGAAGCAGGTCATTTGTCGTTCATTCTCAAAAATTGAAAAGGTGACGTGAAAAGAGTAAAGCGGATGAGAAAGCAAGAGATGAAAGAATTTAATCAAACAGCAATACTCACAACTTCCAAATAATCAGAAAAGGATAGACATAAAAATGAAACATGCTAGGATCATTTCAGCAAACAAATAGAATGTGAATGCACCAAAAATACACAATTTCATAAAACCAACTTCTGACTGAGCAAAACACATAAATAAGGCAAAGCCCATGCGCTTGATGAAGGAAAATATGTGCTGAATTCTGAGCTAAACTTCACAGGTACCCATGCTCATACATAAAGACAGATAGGAGAACGATTAAAATACGAAACCAGAAGTGCTTTTGGAGTCGAAATGAATTGAGCGTAACATGTCAGAATATGGGGGAGCTGAGCCCTTCAATTGGGCTGAACTGAGCTCCAAAATGGCGGTTGTGCATAGTTTGGGAGGTCGAACTAGAAGATGGGGGTTTTATGGGCTGAGCCCAAATAGTTCGAATGTAGAATAATAGAATGGCTTTATATATTTACAACTTACTAACATTCCTATGGTAGTATAAAACAACGATTTTTATAACAACAGACTGACAATGCCGGATCTAGAAATTTTTTATTTTATGGGAGGCTAAAAAAAATTTTTGGGGGTGTTTTGCAATGCTTATTCCAAAAAACCAGTTTGGAATGGAATGGAATGGAGGTGCTTTATTTCTTTAATATGCTACCCGGAAAAAAATTCAGATACACACCAAATTAAATGAAACTCCAATTAATAACAAATCCAAATTCATACTGAAACAACTCAACTAACTGGCATAACATAATTTCCTTCTCAAATTTGGCCAATGAAGAAACAATTTGAAAAGAAGAAGGGAAAGATCAAGACAAGACAAGTGAGTCCATCTGAAAATTCTCAACTCATGCGTCAATCAAATCATGCATCAATCGAGTAGGATAAGTTAAATGATAGAGCGGTGAAAATCCAAGTAAATATAGGGATTTTAACCGAATAAAACAATATTTTCTTACACCTGTAAAATAAAACTGGTAAAAGTAGCAATGTTAACAAGGACGTAGGGTAAAGTGCAGTAAATGTCCAAGGGTGGGGGTGGTTTTAGGGTATTTTAGTATCACAAGTTATACAATATAATTCCAATCCGAACCGAAATTGTAATTCACTTTCCAATTCCAATCCGAAGCGAAATTGGAATTCGGAATTTCGGATCGAAATTCCGAATTCGGAAAATTTTGGATCGAAATTCGGAATTCGGAAAAAAATTCCGATTTCCAATTTCCAATTGCCCACCCCTACTGCAATCATAAAAAGACGAACAAAAGTATGTCAGTCAGCCGTGTGACAGTAACTGGTTTGGGTCAACATTTACGGATAAATGTTTTAGGATGTTCCTGATGAACAGCATAAATATAGTAGAAGCTACGGTTAAAAGCAAAGCAATTCCAAAAAAACACTGACCAATGTGTTACATATGTGTGCCTATGTTGCAAACAAACTACTACAAAAAATTTCAAAGGTGCAAGGAATCTTGTAACAAATTAATGTGCTCACTCGGATCGGGGCTCTCATACAAGCAGTCCTAGAATGTACAAGCCATAATCTCCAAACACAATCACTACTGTAAAAAATATCAGCGTCAAGACACCTCAAATAAAAAACCCAAGTTAATAGGTCAGAAAACAATACTTAGCTGAAACATGGTAGCCAATTATCCATTTTGATCAATCAAATAGAGCTGAGACAACTGATAACAGTGAGACAAACTGGCTAGAATTCTTTCTTCCGAAAGAGAGGTATATAAATATTAAAGAATATTCAGCAATCCAAAATAGATACAAGCTTTAACGAAATCTAGAAACATTAAAGTCAAATGGATCATTCTCTACCCAATAACTAGATGTTAAAAAAATTCCAAAAACACAAATCCCAAAGGGGCCGTTTGGTATTTGGATTCTAGTAATCCGGCTTCGCGGATTACTAATGATTATCCGCGGATTATATTTTTTTGTCCTCTGTTTGGTAGGGTCCTGCCGGGATAGCCAATTATACAACTTGCTTGTTTGGTAATAGAGTTGAAAACGGCGGATTGTTCCGAAATGGATTAGAATCCTGCAATTTTACCTAAATGCCCCTGACGAGTATATAAAACCATTTCTTCCTAAACCCTAATTTCATTTTTCTCTTCCCGCGAATGGAATAAGAAGTAATCAAGCTTTTACAAGAGATGATGGTCATCGTCAAGCAACAAAATGCACCCAACAACAGGCATAAAATATTGATTGAAATGATAGGATTGCATAATCAAGCTTTTACATGAGATGCTCATCGATGTTCAACATACTGAATCTCAGTAAGTCCAACACCAACAAGCAAAATGTCATTGATAGATAGATCAAATCATCGTTCACCAACATCAATTCTACAAGATGACTGATATAAAAATAACAAACAAACAAACAAACAGTTATGGTAATGTAGTAACTCAGAGCAAGCTATTTTCCCTACTACCTCAAACTTTCACTGAGAAAATCTCTAGCATGGCATACCAAGTTCCCGAAACACCAAGGAAATTAAGTAAAACAATGATGCCAACACCTGCAAAAGCTCTTCTGAAACTCATCTCATTCTTGAATGCTAGATAATGAAACAGAGCATTCATCTCGTCCTTGGCAGGCTATGCCAGTGAAAGAATAGTCGATGAATACCTCGAGGAATAACAAATCCTTATCTGAATCTATTGATAGATGGAGCCTTTTGAATGATCAAAGATTTTGACTCTTGAAACAACTACTCCGAACCACGCACCTACCGTAATAGGGTGGACATCCTGTCATCTCCTGTATACATCCAAGCATATAAGCTTCTTGGGAGCAATATATGGATTCTAATAGAGCATGTGGATGAAGAAACAAGGTATGTAACAGTCAAATCCATGCTAGATAATGAAACAGAGCATTCATCTCATCCTTGAACAAATCTACAAAACAGGAACAAAGATTGAACAAATCACCAAAAACCTAAACCCCAAACCTAAGAACCCCAAACCCGCGGTACGAACGGAATCTCCCAAAACCCTAGCCCAAACAAACACAACACTAAATTAAATCAATAAACCGAAATGAAATCGTAACCCTAACAGGAAGAAGGTATAAAAATTACAAAAAATCAAATTACCCGTTTGAATAAACGAGGATTTTGTCTGTCGCGCGAAATGGGTATGAAGAATGGGTATGCCGATCGAGTCTGTGGGAAGAATGAGAAATGACATGTTTTGGTTTTTATATTCGGTACTCTGTAACTTATCCATTCAAAATGGAGAGATTGATAATTCTTTTAGGCCCATTTACGAGACAGAATTATGCTTCATTATAATAATATTAGAGCGCAATTTTATGTTTACTATAAATACACTTGGCAAAGCGGAGAGAATTCAATTCCATGACTCGCGAAATTTTTTAAAAATAATGGGATTGAGTCCCAAAAATAATTCTATCAAAAAGCAAGAATTGATTTCCATCCCACCATTCCGCGGATGAGCAAAGCAGGGAGAAAACCCACTGAAGGCAATGAGGTGGAGCAGATGCTACGAGCAGCGCAAGACGGCGTGCTTCTTAGACTCAACGTCAATTCGCACATGGCGCGAGCCTCCACCTCGGCAGCCATTGACGCCGATCTCGAACGTCGTTTCCAAGCCCTAAAAAAGTCTCCAAATCCACCTAAAGCTGGCGTTTCTACTAAAATTGCTCCTGTAGATATGAATTTGGGAAACAAGAAGCTCGACGACACCACTGCGGAGGACGACTTGTTCACCAGATTTGCGGCTCTCAAGAAGCCGTCACTTGCTCCGGCATGGTACCTGTCAATTCCCGGGAGACAGAAGAAGATGGTGAGGATGAAGTTGAAAAGCTAATTAAATGGGCGATTGATGCTGCCAGACTTGATCCATCTCCACCTTATGATGATGATGATGATGGCGACCGTGAAGACGATGGCGACCGTGAAGATGAATTTAGCAGTAGAAAAGGCGAAAGGGGGCAAAAGAAGATCATGAGAAAGCCATGAATTCCAGTTTGTGGAGGTGATGATGATGCTCATGATATTCCCAATTCTTGATAGTGTATATCAATGATGTGCTAGCTGGGGTTACGCTGCCGAATTGGCTCTTTATCATTTTGTTCACCATTTCGGTTTAGGTTATAGACACTACACAGTGATTCAACATGCTTCGTGTAGATGTTTCTTGAGTGAAAACACCAAGTAGCTTCAATGGGTTTATTTGACAGTCTAATTTCAATTCTCGGATTTATTTAGTAAACGTGTAATTGCTTTTTTTGCTCAATTCCATCTCCAGCACAATCCCACTATTTGGTGTGCAATTCCAGTAGCAATTCTCTGTTAATTCCCATGACGGGATTGTTAGTAAACGGGACCTTAGTCTATTGGGCTGGATTTAATAGAGCCCAATAACTAATTGGAATTATTGGAGTTGCGTTCGATAAATTTGAGCCCATTTGTTTTCTCCCATGCGCTGGGCTCGATTAAATTGAGCCTAATAGCCATAAATTGGGTCGATCCCACCAAGGCCCATTTTTTTCTAGTATCCGGGGTGTCAAATTAATTAATTCTAATTAATTTGGCTCAACTCAATCTCAATCCATTCGCGAAATTAATTATGTCCCACATAATTAATTCTTTATGCTTTAGTTCGTCAAATGGAGCAACCCAATAAAATCCAAATCCATATCAATAATAAATTAATCTCATTAATTTATAAATAATAAGTGGCATCTAGCAATGTTTTATGATCCGATCTGATGCCGTGACCCTTTAATCTCATTTAGTATTAATTCTTTTGTTATTTTTTTTATAGGTAATCAGAAATCGGATTCCCTACTAGGTATCCGGGCAGACCATACCGCTGGGGCAACACGACAGCAAGCCGACCCAACCCGACTAATACCGAGGTGACAAGGATAGATTAATCCCAACGCAGAAAGCCCCACTGGGCCCCACTAACACTTGGCAAGCCAGGTGGCACAGTGGGCAGAAAATCGATCCACAGTGTTCCCA
>JAOWBN010005355.1:0-11202 GCA_028565015.1 Pinguicula moranensis | reverse complement strand
ATTCAGTTATCTGAGATATTCATAATTCTGGGTAATGAGTGTGTATTACGTGGGGTTATCAAACGCCTCTTTTGACCAAGGGGTTATAAAGGTAAGTTCCCGAATAAGCACGATTTATGCTGAAAGGTATGGAATATCAAGATGATACTTTTGTCCATCTCATATTATGGATGAGATTATTAATATCCCTGAGCCCCTTGATACAGACTTAATTGTTATGCGCGCAATGTGATTATGAGATAGTCGCATATTAACAATTATCTACTGATATATCAATAAATTGATTAATGGTCAAGGATGACACATGCCTACGCTTGGCATTAATCATTGGATATTAAGTGACAAAAGAATTAATACAAAATGGGATTTATAGATCACGATGTATCTATATTAAATCGGATCATAATGCATTGCTAGATGCCGCTTATGATGTATAAATTAATGTATTTAATTTATTATCTATTTATGTATGTATCCTACCAAGTCGCTCTATCTGGTGAATTGAAGAATTAAATAATTAATTATGTGAGACATAATTGGCGAATTTCACGGATGAGATTTAATTGGGTTTTGGTGAGACCACCCAGTTCAATTGCAATTTAATTGGGTTTAATGAGATTAAATCCAAGATAGTAATTTGCAATTGAGCTCGAATTTTATTCGAGCCCAAATCATTTAAAGCTCAATTGGGCTTGGAGCCCAAATGAGAAAAGATGATTATATTTCGATTTCGGCTTTGAGGCCAAGTTGAATCTCATTTAAGTGAGTCGGTCGAGATGAGAAGTAACACGCATTTTTCCGTCTGCTCATCTTATCTCTATCGCGTAACTTCCGTCTGGGATTCTTCTTCTCGTGAAGAAAGAAAAATTCCGACCGACCAATAGTCGTTGTGACTTCGCCGGAAACGGCCTAGAGCCTCCACTAGCCAGGGAGTGCTCCGGATAGCGAGTTTCCTCCGTTGGAGCTTCCGTGATCAAAGATTTCTTGTGGGTCTTGCGCGATTTTCTGTCGGATTCAAGGTAAGTGCAGCTTCCTCTAGCTCTATTACACGGATTAATCATTTTTAGGCTCAATTTCACTTTGGTTCCGGATTTGAAAGTTTTCGGAAATTTTCAAAATCGAACCAATTGATCCAACATAATTATCTTATCCTGTATAATTGATTTTGGGGCCAAGTACAGAGAGAACAGATAAATAGGTATACTACATAGCACACTTCTTTATTAGGATTGACTTGCCTCCAAAATTCTAAAAACGATTTTCCCAAGAGAGAGTTTTATTCTTCATGGCAAGGGTAAGTGGTTGCCATGTAGTCTTGCATCCGGGATTGCCCCCCACCGGAATACCCAAGTAGTGAAATGTCATAACCGAACAGTGAAGTAGCCTTGCAAATTGTTTTTGCATCTTATTTGAAATATTAAGCCCCAGGAGAATACTTTTTTGAAAGTTTATGGATAGTCCCGACACCAACTCAAAATACGCAAAATCCCCTTCATAGCTGAGACGTTAGCCAGATCCCCTTCCCCAAAAAATAATATGTCGTCAGCATACAAAGAGTGAGTATATATTTTGTCCCCACATAAGATCCCCCTCCAGCGTCCGTTCTCCATTGCAGCTTTCAACAATAAATTCAATCCTTCGGAAACAATCACAAATAAGAAAGGGGAGAGCGGATCACCTTGATGCAACCCACGGTTAAAGTTGAAGATTCCAGTTATGTGCCATTAATTAAATTAGATCCAAAGGAGGAAGTTAGGCAAGCCTTAATCCAGCCGATCCACTGTTCTCAAAATCCCAATTTCCTCATCATGTCCAAAAGAAACTTCCAATTTACTGAATCGAAGGCTTTTGCAAAATCTACTTTCAGAAAAATAGCTGCTCGCTTAGTGTGCTTAACGTGATGTATAAGCTCACTAGTGACCAATATTTCATCCTGTATCTGGCGACCCTTGATAAAAGCTAATTGTTGTGGAGAGATTAATTTATTCATCACTTGTCGCATACGGTTTGCAAGCAACTTTGAAAGCAACTTATAAGCACTACCCACTAGAGAAATATGGCGATAATGACTCAACTCAAATGGAGAAGACACTTTCGCCGCCAAGACAATAGAAGGAGAGTTCAAGCCCCTAAACAACCGACCAGAAGAATAAAAGTCACATAAGAACTCAATATATTCATGCTTTACCGTGTCCCAGTGGGTCTGAAAATTAATTCTGTCTGGTCTCAGACTCTTCCTACTAGAACACGACCATAAGGTAGCAAAGATTTCCTCTTTCGAGAATTTAGCAGTAAGCATTTGGTTTTCTTCATCAGAAACTATTCTCTCACAGTCAAGATTAATTTGAGGTCTGCTAGCTTCAGGTTCAATGAATTGTTTGGAGAAGAATTGCAACACACCATTTTCACCTCTTGTTTATTATCCATCCAAAGGTCATTAAAAAACAATCCATGAATATTGTTTTGTTGTCTCTTTTTCTAACACACACATGGAAGTAACGCGAGTTTCCATCACCCTCTCAAACCCATTGAGACCTCGATTTTGATGTAACAGGGATATTTTTGTGATTCATAGTTGCTTTTTTGCTCACTAATACTTCTTTTTTTTCAATCACCTCCTCCTCTGTGAGGGCCCTCCTTTTTTCCTTCCGAGTCATACCAATTTAATTGTTCATTCCATGATGTTATCTTGCATTCCACAATACCGAACACCTCTCTGTTCCATATCTTTAATTTGTGCCTCAAGTGCTTGATGGAACAATGTAAGATACCGCTTTGGTACCTTGGAA
The DNA here is from genome assembly GCA_028565015.1 of Pinguicula moranensis. NCBI lineage: Eukaryota > Viridiplantae > Streptophyta > Magnoliopsida > Lamiales > Lentibulariaceae > Pinguicula > Pinguicula moranensis. The sequence goes on along the minus strand of JAOWBN010005355.1, from coordinate 8,413 downwards.
TGGGATTTCTCTCTAGGTGCGATTCACGAAAGGAATGAAGTCAGTATGGGAATCACAGATCCATAGTAGAGAAATTATTTAGACCCCAACTACCAGTTTCCACGTGCAATAATATAGGGTGATGGTCAACAATAGTTCTATCCATCGCAGTCTCAATGAAGTTCGGCCACAGCGCATCCAATTTCACAAAAAATAGCATTCTATCAATACGGCTGGCACTAGTTCCACGTCCGTTCAACCAGGTATACATGTATATCTGTATGGGGGATCAAGGAGCTCATTCTCCAGAATAAATGTATTAAAATCCTGCATGTCGGTGGTCGTAGGTCCGATAAAATTCATTCGTTCATCTGAGAAGAAGACCGTGTTAAAGTCCCTCATAATAGCAATATCACCCGCAGCTTCCAAAGTACTCATAATTTGTTGAAGGAACATGGTTCATTATCTGACCATACTGCTAGTAGTCCACCAGACGTCCCCTGAGCTGCGCGCAACGCCCATGAGCATTTAGATACATTCCGCAATTGGTTAATCAAGAATCGATCTACTTTAACAAGTTTTGTTTCTTGCAAGCATAATAAATCAACCGAGTGCATCCGAACAAGATTTTTTAATCTCACTTGTGCGACCCTACACTCCCAAACCCCATACATGAAGAGAATCCTCATAAAGGAATTGTGGTAGCCCCATCGCCATTTGCGTAGGACGGATCAAGAGCAACATCCCTGTTTTCCATGGAGATTAACGAGCCTCCATAATAGAATCAGATTGCTCACTAGTAACCAATATTTTTGGCAAGGCCCCAAATAAAGTTAGCCTCTTTCTCCACTTTAGACTTGCTCGGCTTCTGCTCCATCAACACCCAACTTTCTTGTGCATTTACCATATGACTAGCGCCTGCAATATCTCTGTTTTGTTCAAATGATCCATGCTGACTTATTGTATTCATCAACAAACCGTGTTTGAGGCTTACTTCCCATGTTCCTTATTCTTCCTCGAAGGCTTGGTAGCCTTATAAATAAAGGGATTCAGTTCAAATGGGTTTGGACTAACAGCTACCTCTCCAATGTCAGTTGCATAACAAGATTTAGCAGCTCTGTAGGATCTAAAGTGCTCAATTTTGAAATTCCAAAAACTTTCAAATCCGGACCATGAAAAGAAATCGAGCAATAACTGTGTTAATTCGTGTTCTAGAAGTTCAAGGGAGTTGCACTTACCTCAACTCCGACAAAATCATGAAGAACCCGTGAAGAAATTCGAAAAATCCATGGGATATCCTCAATCACGGAAGTCCCAATAGAGACAACTGGCTACTCGGAGCACTCCCTGACATGAACTGAAGGGGCTGCTAGACCCTGGCAGTTTTTCCGGCGACGAGTTCGGTCGGAGTTTTTGTGAAGTTCGCGAAGTGAGAAGATGGATTCGAGCGGAAATCGTGCGTTCTCATCTCCTCTCTATCGACCGACTGGAGATATGAAACTTATGCCCAATCTCACAATTTAATTCATTTTGGCTCGAATTTAATTCGGGCCCAATTACAAATAACTTAATTAAATCCAATTACAATTAAATTGCAATTAAATTGGATTCGGGTCCCACCAAAACCCAATTAAATCTCATCCGTGAAATTCGCCAATTATGTCTCACATAATTAATTATTGGTTTCTTCTGTTCACCAGATAGAGCGACCTGATAGGATCCATATCTAAATCGGTACTATCATAAACGACATCTAGCAATACATTATGATCCGATTTAATATAGATACATCATAATCCTATAAATCCCGTTTAGTATTAATTCTTTCGTCACTTAATATCCAATGATTAATGTCAAGCGTAAGAATATGTCATCCTTGACCATTAATCACTTTCCTGATATATCAGTAAATAATCGCTATTATGTGACTATCACATAATCACAATTGTCTGCATAACAATTATTTTTGCATCAAGGGGCCCAGGAATATTAATAATCTCATCCAATATGAGATGAACAAAAGTATCATTTTGATATTCCATACATTCCAGCATAAATCGTGCATATTCGGGAAACTTACCTTTATAACCCCTCGGTCAAAAGAGGCGTTTGATAACCCCACGTAATACACATTCATTACCCAGAATTATGAATATCTCAGATAACTGAATTAATACTATATGACTTTGCCGATGACACAAACACAATCCATCCGGCAAGTCAAATAGGTCGAGTCCAATATTCATGTACCACGTACATTCATATTTCATGTGATTAAACAGATACCACGTATCAATGATCTGTGAAACATGATCACGCATTAATCCACATGCTAGTCGATTTAGTCATCTAGTTGTTCCCTTGCTAATGACTTTTAAGACTAGGGACTAATTTAGAGTTTGATAAAATTATGGAGTTTCACAATTTGAGCCAACTACTCAAATGATCCATAATATACATATACAAAACTCAAGGAACAAAATGATTTTCATCATCTTGTATACATGAAACTAACAAGAGCACAATGCTCTAGGTCACATACCCAACAGAAAGTTCACCCTCGTGCCTGTAATGGTACGTTCACGGAACTAAACGATTAGTGACTCAGTGAAATAGTTTTATGCGTGATGATTAATTAGTTTGATGGCTCACTCTATGGGTCAATCGATTCTGAGCTAACCTTCAGAAGGCGTAGTACTTTGTTTGTTACAACTCAAAAGAATTAGACCCAAGATAATAAGAGTTTTTTGAAATGACAGCAAAAGAAGATTAGTGATTCGAGAAAATAATTGAGCCAAAATGGAGGTGTTGTAAACGGGCACACTATAACGTACCCCACTCTTGTACTATGCATGAGCTAGAGTGTTGTCCGTCCATCCCATAAAGCATGCAGACGGGCACAATGCGCATTGCACGTGCTGTACCAGCCTTGTTTAGGCAATGAACATGCATTTTGCGAGCAGGCATCATGCCAAACCTGGGGTACGTAGTGCATGTAGCATGCACTATCATGCGCTAGCGCCCATTGTGCGACATGTGTTCTGCAACGGCCCTGTTGCCACGCGCATGGATGCCCTGCACAGGCACACATAAATGTGTTCTGCACGTTGGTATAATGCAAGGGGCATATTGCCTGGTTTGGAGTTTTACTCGTAATGATTAATCAGTTTGTAGCTCACTATACGTGTCCATCTGTCCCGAGCTAATCTACAAAGGACGTAGTACATTTTTGGTAATTTGTTGACCTAAAGAAGCTTAGATTTTCAACGAATTTCGCTGATATCACAAGTACTAAAATTATGTAGTGAATTTATCATTTATGTAATCTAACTTTTGAATGTTTTAAATTGAATGATAAATTTCACTCCAAGAGTTTAGAAGGTATAAAGGACTACTATGCATATCCCCCATTGGACCTATCATAATGTGAAGACTTATATTGTATTTGACTTTATGCTTCAACACTATTTTCTATCCGAAGTCAGACATAACCAAATGATGAACAAAATATCATTAGATGGTGAGACAAGCTCAAAAACTTTGCAGGATGAATCAAATGAGCAGATAAGGTCATGATAACCTCAAATATAAAGATTCAGATAAAGAGTTGTCTCCAATTGAAGAAAACGAAGAAATTAGTTCAAATTCTCCATTCTTACTGTTCTTTTTGGAATAAGCTCGTCCTACTCGTTGACTTCCACTGTCATTCCTCCTTTATTTAGGACACATTGTACTGGACTAATCCAACTATTGTTTGAAATAGGACACACCACTCCAGCATCCAATCATTTCAGAATTTCTTTCTTGACCACCTCTTTCATGATAGGATTTTATCTTCGTTGGGATGCTACTACTGGTTTGCTTCCTTCTTCCAACAATATTCCGTGCATGCAGACAGAAGGGCTTATCCCATTTTTATCTGCTAAAGTTCATCCTAGAGCATACTTATTATCTCTGAGCACACGCAACATGCTATCATCTTCTTGTTGTAAAACAGAGTTAGAAATAATCACTGGTGGAGTATCTTCATTGTCCAAGAATGCATATTTTAAGTGTATGGGCAATGGTTTGAGCACTAATGTAGGTGGTTGCTGAATTGAGGTAGCTTGGGATGCTGGGCGTTCACCCAAGTCTTCAAAATATTATTTACTGCAATTGCCATTGGCATCAAGCCAGTTTGCATATTCCTTAACTCCAGTTTCTTCTAGGATTGCAAGGTTAATACTGACTAAGTAATTTTCAAGGTCACTTCTCAAGTATGCATAATTAGGTTGAATGATTTGATCAGTTGCCTCGATGCTCCAACAATCTTCTTGGTGATTCGGATGTTTCAAAGCTTGAAACACATTGAACTTAACTTCTTCTCATTGGACTCCGAGGATTAGCTCTCCTCTTTGGACATCAATTAGTGCACCTCCTGTGCTTGAAATGACCGCCCTAAAATAATTGGAATGTCTTTATCTTCTTCCATATCTAGAATAATGAAATTAGCTGAAAAGATGAATTCGTCCACTTTGACTAGAACATCTTCAATTATCCCTCAAGGGTGTTTGATAGATCTGTTTGTCACGTACAAAGATATGGTTGTAGGTCTGGCTTCTCCGAACCCCAGCCTTCGAAAAATGGACAGAGACATAAGATTAATGTTTGCACCTAAGTCACATAAAGTTCTAGCAAATGTGGAATTTCCAATGGAACAGAGAATAGTAAAACACCCTGGGTCTTCCAACTTTGGTGGCAACTTCTTTTGGAGGATTGCACTACATTATTCAGTAAGAGCTATAGTTTCGTAGTATCCAAATTTCCTTTTATTGGACATAATGTCCTTCATGAACTTCACGTAGCATGTCATTTGTTCCAAAGCTTCTGCAAATGTTAATATGTAGTTTCTTAAAAATATCCAAATTTTTTTGAAATTGTTTATCCAACTTCCCTTGTTTAAGTCTTTGTAGGAATGAGACTGTTGGTCTCTACTTTTCCTTTTTTTTGTGGTGTCACTTCTTTAGGATTTAGTATGACTTCCTTCTTGACAAATATGATCACGTGTAAGTTATCTAAATCTTGAGTGCCTTGAGAAACTATAGTCTATGACATTCGGTCCTTTGACTTGTTCGGTAAGATCTCAATGCGAATTGCACAGATCGAATTCGTTGCATCTTAAGAGACAAATGAAGTAGATAACTGGAATCCTTGGTGTTGGAACTCTATGCTGCACTACTTGTCATAAGAGTAAATGTGCAACGGAAGCTTAAATGAATTGTGTGTATAACAAAAATTTATGAGTTCCTTTCCCAATGGTCCATGCGGATTTACATAACGTCAAAGTAAGGCCCTGTTTTGCGCAGGCCTTCTTCTACTACTTCTTCTTATTTTTAGAAGGGTGGTGTTTTGCGCAAATACTTAAAAGATAATTTTTTTAGAATAGAGGTGTCTCGGAGGGTCCAAAATTTTTCGGAACCACCGTGCCGAAGCTCCCTCCCCGTCGCTCCATCGGAGCATCACCGCCAGTCGCCGGAACCCCCTCCCCCGTGCCATGCCGGAGCCCCGCCAAAGTGCCGTAATTGAGGTGTGTTTTTTAGAAGGAAAAAAAGCATGTCAGGAGGTGCTTATTTTTTAGAAGGTTTACCTTCATAAAATAAGAACAAGTAGTAGAAGGTTGGTTGCGCAAAACACTCATTTTTTGAAAAAAGGTGCTTATAATCCAATTATAATTTTAAGCAGCCTGCGCAAAACAGGCCCGTAATTAGTTTTGATTTGAGCTACTGTGTGAGAAATGTCAGGGACAAGTGACATTGAGGTTAAAAAAGGATTAGAGGTCCTAAAGAACCTCAATCCTGAGGTACTCGGAACCTTGCTTGGGCTCATAAAGGGAACGAATGCCTCAACCTCGGTCGTTGTCCCTCCTACTGCTCCAATCAAACTTGATCTTCCAACGATCGATTTGAAACTTGATGGATCGGCTACATATCTTAGCTAGTCTCGCAGGATTGAGACCATCTTAGGTAGGGCGAAGCCTGGACGACTTCCTGAAGGAATCAAGTAATGACACCTCTTCCACTACGGATTGAAAAGTTACTCATGCTCAGTTATGTATCTGGTTTCTAAACTCAATGACTGTATCTATTGATTGTATTGTGGATGGCCTCAGGTCTGTGAGTAGGATGTGGGCTAGTTTGAAGACCACCAATTTCAGAATTGAAAACCAGATGAGGGTATTTCAGCTTCAGCTAGAAATTGATGCAGAGGTACAAGGGGGAAAATCTATTCAAGAGTATTTTATTTGTTTGAAAAGATTGTGGGTTGAGATGGATCACTACGACTCGTTGTCCAGCTGTAGTGACTCAAAATATCAAATGCGACAACGTTTTGAGAAAGAAATGACTATGAAATTCTTAAAAGATCTGAATTCAATCTTTCACTTGAGGAGATAAGTTTTATTGTCCCAGGCCAAGATTTCATCACTGGATGAGGCTATTACAGCTATGATTTAAGCAGAGAGTGAAATAAAGATACACTCTACGCTGGGTGTAGTTTCAAGCGCGAACGCATTGGCTACTGCTAATTCTCGGGTAACTGGGGTCTAGAGGAGACTCGCAGTTGTTATCAGTATGGAGCGGTTGGCCACTTGATGGAGTCTTGTTCGAGGATGTCCCATGAAAAAGATTTTGGAGGTAGATGTAGATTTGGAGGTAGAGGTAGAGCTCGTGAAGGTAGGAGAAGTGGTTTTAGAGGTGCGGGCCGAGGAGGCTATCACACCAACTTGACGGTGGATGCTGATGAGGAGGAAAATCTGAGGAGTACTGTGACCGTTGAGGAGGATCGAACATTCTTTGACGTAATCCAGAAGAAACTCAAAGGCGTGAGGATAGGCACTGATACACCTACCTCATTTGACTTCTCTGGTAACATTTCTTTGGTCTCAGGTTTCACAGGTATGTATGACTCACTAGCCCTGGCATCCTTTCCTACTGTTGGCTCATCAAATTGGATCATTGACTCTGGAGCATTCATTGTATCTTTGGATATTGTCTCTATTTCTAAGTGTTGGTAGGTAGCTAAAGCAGACTCGAGATGAAAAGCTGCAATGATAGAGGAACTTGAGGCTATTAGAAAGAATAAGGCGTGGCGTCTTGTGCCACTACCACCTGGTAAGAAGGCTGTTGGATGTAAGCGGGTGTTTATTGTGAAGCAGAACCCCGAGGGCAAAGTGGAGCGCTATAAAGCACGACTGGTATCCGAAGAAGACAGCCATGTGTATGAGATTGATTATGATGAGACGTTTGCACCTGTGGCAAAAATGAGCACAGTCATAACTCTGATCTCTATAGCAGCAAATAAAGGGTGGAACTTGCATCAACTCGATGTGAAAAATGCATTTCTTCATGGTGATCTGGAAGAAGAGGTGTACATGGAGATTCCTCCAGGATTTGGCATCAGTCATACTGAGGGTCAGGTTTGCCAACTTGAGAAATCATTATATGGTTTGAAAAAATCTCCTCGAGCATGGTTTGAAAGGTTAAGGAATTCTATGATTGGCATGGGTTATCAGCAAACCAATGCCGACCATACTGTATTCTTCAGGCATGATGGGAGTCATACCAAGGTGCTAGCAGTATATGTAGATGACATGATCATTACAGGTGATGATGAGAGCGAGATCGCAAAATTGAAGGTGAGATTGGATAAAGAGTTTGAGGTAAAGGATTTGGGCCAATTGAAATATTTTCTCGGAATTGAGATAGCCGTGGGCCCAAGGGGATTGTTCTATCCCAGCGAAAGTATGTTCTAGATTTCCTCCAGGAGACAGGTATGTTGGGTTGCAAGCCCGCAAAAATGCCGATTGACCAGAGACTGAAGTTGAGTGCAGAAACAGGTGAGCCAGTTAATAGGGAGCAGTATCAAAGGTTGGTAGACTGACTTATATACCTAAATCATACTTGACCTGATATATCATTTGCTGTGAGTATGGTTAGTAGGTACATGCATGACCCTAGAAAGGGTCACCTGAATGCTGTACACCAGATATTGAGGTATTTGAAGAATGCACCGGGAAAAGGATTGATCTTTAGGAAGAATGAACTTCTGAATATCGAGGGATACTGCGATTCAGACTGTGCTAGCTGTGCTGATGATAGACGATCCACGTCCAGTTATTGCATGCTTGTAGGAGGAAATCTAGTCTCTTGGAAAAGAAAGAAACAGACAGTAGTGGGCCGTTCTATAGCTGAGGCAGAATATAGAGCAATGGCCTCGAGTGTCGTGAGTTGATTTGGTTAAGATCAATACTGGTGGAACTCAAGATGGATCCAGATCTGAAATTGAAGTTGTGGTGTGACAGCAAAGCCGCTATTAGCATTGCCAAACAACCAGTACAACATGATAGAATTAAGCATGTGGAAATTGATAGGTTCTTCATCAAAGAAAAATTAAATAG
>JAOWBN010005344.1:0-11204 GCA_028565015.1 Pinguicula moranensis | reverse complement strand
AGGAACAAGATGATTTTAGTCATCCAGTATACGTGAAACTAACAAGAGCACAATGCTCTAGGTCACATACCTAACAGACTAATACTGAGCGGCAATGAAAAATTCATGGGCGTTTGACGGGACGACGGCGGAAAGGGATTCCAAATTCGTCGGTTGGCCGAAGATGAATGAAAAAGGAAAAAAGAGTTTGCGTTTTGACTTCGACTACTCGACTCGACCTTGGCAGACTCGCGACTTCTTCTTTTTTTCTTTTTTTAACAACAAACGGGCGGGCTGTAATGAACCCGCCCTTCACAGGTACTCCACCACCATTGAAGCCCTGAACCCGGAAAAATAAGAGACAGAGTAGAGATGGAGCATTTAAAATCTTTGGGAAAAGCTGGAGGAGTGGCTACGTGCAAGCGTCAAGAAGAGGCGTGGAAGAGTAGAAACGTGTACTTTGTCGAATAGCGTTTCTATTAGTTATGCTTATGTTATCGAGTCTATTTACGCATTATTAGACAAGTTAATTGTGATTTTGTTAAGTACGCTATTAGGTCTGTATAAACTTTGAAACGTCGCTTTTGAGTTGGTTATGAAAAAGAACATATCCATTCTCTGGAAAATTCTACCTACTCTGTATCTCTTCTCCTTATCCCCTGCTGATTCCGATCATCTCTGCCGGATTTCTAGTGAGGAACTTCTTTGATTCGTTATATCTGGTATCAGAGCGAGGTTGTGCTATCCACACAATCCAAAATAGCGAGAAGAAAAGGGTGTAGACCTCAACTCAGAGTGTCCCCAATGTCTCAGTCGACTATGGAGGATACTATGGCAGGTACGTTGGGGGTGAAACCTGAAATCATCCCAGGAAAGAGCTCCGGAGTATCTGGAGGTTCGATGGAGCTGACCTCTAAGAAAACTATAGCACTAGAGGACTCAGTGGAACTAGACACTGGACAAGATACTGAAGAGAGAACAACAGTGTTAGAGCAAGAGTTGGAGTTCACCAAACTGCGTTTGGATCAGATCTCTAACACCCTTAACGACAATACAGAATGGTTCAAAGCTCAAATCTCTCACTCTGAACAAGCTATGATACTGTATCAACAACGTTTGGATAAGCGAATGTATTCAATGATGGAGGCATTTCACAGAAGTAATGCTAACAAGTCCATACTAGGTGAACCTCCTGGAGTTAATAATGTTGGGGCAGGGAATAAACACCGCCCTACTGTCAATAAATCCCAAGCTCAGTCTGCAACAACGTGCAAGGAGGGCTAGATGTGGAAGATTATGGGTATGAGGATGTAGGAAGAGTAAGAAAAGCTAAAATGCCATACACTGACTTTCCTAGATTTAATGGATTAAACCCCAGATCTTGGGTTGAAAGGTGTGATGCATACTTCTCTATATACACTGGGATATTCGATTATGAGAGGGTAGAATTTGCTAGGATGCACTTCGAAGGGGACGCTGATGAATGGTACCACAGTCTTAGATATCCGAAACCCACAGATTGGGACAAATTCATTGCTTCTACTCTCATCCATTTTGATACTGAGGATCCTGATAACCTTATTGAAGAGTTCATGTGTATGAAACAAAGACATAATGAATCACTACAAGAACTGCTGAAGCGTTTTGATCCATTGGTTACATCAATCTCCATGGCTTATCCAGAGTTTGGAGAGATATTTTACAAGGAGAAATTCATAGGTATTTTGAAGTTTGAGTTAAGGTTTGCGGTGAGGTCTGAGAACCCCTAAACCTTGCTCCAAGCCATTGCTACGACCAAGAAACAAGAGAGGACAGTCACTTATCTTGTGGACAATCTCATTTCAGGGGCTATTCGAAAGATTTCTGGAAAAACAGTAGCTAAACCTGCTACACAAATTCCTCAAAAGGGTAAACCACCCTTGCAGGCAGAGAAGAGGAGTTTCCTTACTGATACTGAGGTGAAAGAGAGGATTGAGAAGAAGCTATGCTTTAAATGTGGTGCCCCTTTTATACCAGGGTATCGCTGCTCAGCCAAGATATTCTTGATGCAGGCTGAAGCTGAAACAGAGTTGGAAGATATGTTCAGTCCTATGGATGAACTACAACCTATAGAGACACAAGCTGAGAAAACCTTGAATGAAGGAAACCTATCTATTAATGCTATTTGTGGTAATAGTAGTGCTAACACTTATCGTGTGCAGGGGCTATATAAAGGAGAGCCTATTCAGATTCTGTTTGACAATGGCAGCAGTCATTGTTTTCTAGATCAGAAATTCGCTGAGAAAATGAGGTGTTTGATGGAGTATGCCATGCCCATGATGGTGGAGGTGACTGATGGTGTGAGAAGATGCAGTGCAGTGAAGTGTAAGGACTTTAAATGGGTAATGCAAGGAGTAGAGTTCACTTGTAATCCAAGAACCTTTCCTCTTTCTAGTTATGATCTCATTTTGGGTGGTGATTGGTTGAAACTGTATGGATCAGTACTATACAACTATGAGAGTATGGAGATAACCATAGTTAAGGAGGGGAAACCTCTGCAGATTCAAGCCTATACGGGAAGGGAAGAAGTGAAGGTGGTGTCAGCCAGGAAAATGTTGAAAATGATAAGTGGAGGAGGGGTTACTGTAGTGGGAAAACTTTACACAGATCTAGATGCTGAGCAAGAAAATATAGTACATGCAGAGCTATGCCATTTGGATACAAAAGAATGCCTCAGTGGTAGATAGTGCGACAAGGCTGTAATTGTGACGTCCAACTAATACAATTACCACAGAAATGAAAACAGTAACAAGTAGTGGACTTTCTAGAGTTCAAATCATCAACAAAGTCTTTGTACACATACCCACATAAGTTCACATAAGAACTATTTATTATAAAACATAAACCCAAGTTTGCAGTGCCAATTAAATATCTAATTGTCCACTTTAAAGTTGTCCAGTGTTCTAAACATGGGTTAGATATGAATCTACTAAGTAAGGAGACAACAAAGGCAATGTCTTATCTAGTACTGACCATAGAGCACATCTAAGAGCCAAGTAGATTTTGATAAGGTATGTTTTCCATTTATTTAGTTTCAATAGGTGTTTTAGAACTTTGATCTTTACTGAGTTTAAAGTAAGCAACCATAGAAAGAGACAAATTTCAAACCATCAAGTAAAAATTTCTTAAACAATTTAAGCATATAAGAGGTTTGATTCAGTTTCAATTTCCCTAATTTTATGTCTCTTAGAACCTCTATCCCTAGGATTCTTTTGACTTCTCCTAGGTCTTCCATTTTAAACTCAGGTTTTAACCTATTCTTTATCTTATTAATTTCAGTCTTAGACTGACCAATTAACAGCATATCATCCACATACACCTCATACAACAATAAGAAAACAGAAACACCTTGGGTAAGCAACAAATATAGACAAGAATAATAACTGCTTTTAGTGAATTCTAGGTCATTCATAAATGAATCAAACCTTTTTTACAATTGTCTAGGTGCCTATTTCAAACCATATAATGATTTCTTAAGCAAGCTGATACAGTCAAATTTATTTTTATCTACAAGACCAAACAACTTTTCGAATAGACTAATGTGATTTAGGACAGCAGTAGGAAGCCAGTCAATGACAAACACAGCAGTCGAGCAAGCTTCGACCCAGAACATGGTGGATAAATGAGACTGAGCCAATAAGGTCAGCGCCATTTTCACAATGTGTCGATGCTTTCTCTCTGCAAGTTCATTCTGTTGAGGAGTGTGTGGGCACGAAATTCGATGAAAAATAACAGGTTTTGCAAGAAAACTTTTGAATTGATTAGAGCAAAATTTCCCACCACCATCTGTTTGAAATGACTTGATTTTTGTAGAAAATTGATTTTCTACCAAGCTTTGAATGTACAAAAAGTTTCAAACACATCTGATTTGGCTTTAAGAGGATATAACCATGTAAATCTCGTGAAATCATCAATAAAGATCACATAATACTGAAATCCTTTATTTGAGTAGACCGAAGTACACCATACATCAGAGTGAATTAATTCTAAAGGAGAAACAGTAACACGACTCGAAGAATTAAAGGGAAGCTTCTTGCTCTTACCAAGCTGGCAAGGATCACACAGACTCAATTGACACACTAGCACAATTTATTTCAGACTGACTAATAAGATGACGAACAGTAACAAGTGAAGCATGTCCTAGACGGGTATGCCATATAGAAAAGGTGGGTTTTGTACCAATATGAGCAATCAAGGCATGTTTAATTGTCTGATAACTGGTTCCAAACTTGATTGGGTACATACCACTCTTACTGGGCCCCTTCAGCAGTGTCTGTCCTGTCTTGTCGTCCTTAATAAAATAATCAGATTCAGTAAGAATAAAATAACAGTGGTTGTCTACGCAAAATTGATAAGTAGAAAGAAGATTTGCAGCTGCATTGGGGCAATGTAGTACACGGGACAACTTAAGGGGGCAAGTAGATGAAGGTATGGATAGGGAGCCAGTGTTCAGAATATGCAAACCTGTACCATTACCAACAGCTACAGAATCAGACCCAGAATAGGGTTGATGCTGCGAAAGAGAAGTAGAATCATTAGTAATGTGATGATTAGCGCCGCTATCAACAAACCACACGCTATCATCAATGTTCAAATTAGTTTTAGCAGCCATAACGGCAGGTTGAGATGGTGGATGCCGTCCCTGATAAGCAAAATTCATTCTTTTATAGCAGTCTAAAGACATATGAAATGGTCGATCACAAATTTGACATAGTATAGGTTCATCAACTGAATTGGGATCAGATGATGGGTCATTGGGTCTCGTGTAACAGAATTAATACGGCCCATCAATGGAGGCCAGCAGGCTGTCTACCGCATCCACGACCCATACGATTTTGCTCAGTCCAGTTTGGCCCATTACCGCGATTGTCAGGCCCATTTCCGCGTTACAGCCCACTCGAATACTTTTGCACTCGTTGGCCACCTGATGAAGAAAATTGATGTGGGCCGCTGCCTCGAGGCCCAACAGAATAAGTATGTCCATGGAAGTTCTGCATCGATTGCTGCTCATCCCTATTTTGAGGAGGACAAACATAGAACACAGTTGGTTCCATCGATACATTCATCACCTTGCCTGAATAAGACCGTAGTGCCTTCTCAAACCGCTCGAACTCCATACTATGTTCATCCTGTAGAAGATTTATGCTTGCAACGAAGAGATCGAACTGAGAATTCAGCCCACCTGCAACATATAAAATGAGATCATCATCGGATATTTCGGCCCTTGTAGCTCAAATTTCAACAGCGATTTATTTAGCTGAATCAACGTAGTCAGAGCACGATTTTGTGCCTTGTGATAAAGTTTGAAGTTGGTGTCTGAGATCGAACAACTCTGTCTTCAATTATCCCCCAAATTTGTTCGAAAGGTACTCCCACACATCTGCTGAATTTTTGAGGTGGAAGACTTGATGGAGGACCTTGGTCGTTAGTGTTGAATTAATCCAGCTAAGACAGTATTGATCCTTTCTGTACTAGGTGATGAAATCAGGATTTTGTTTCTGGACGTTCTCTGTATTTCCAACAATTGCTTCTCCAGGTAAGAACTCAGCAAGAGCTTTCTCAATGCCATTTACGATCTGCATCAGATCGTTGCTGCGGAGGATTTGGCTGATTTGCGAAGCCCAAATCAGATAGTTATGGCCGTCACACTTTGTGATAATCATAGGGGGAAGGCTTGGAGCAGTGAATTGGGAAGAAGCCATTTCCAGTAGAACTTGTCGCATACGGCAAAGAGGGAACCACGCACCTTTGTTTAAATCTTAGAAAAAGGATGAGAATAAGATCTGCCAATTAGCAGCAGATCATATCAGTATAAATCTATTGATTTTCACCACAGGAGTAAGTCAACAAGAATCAATATGAATTCTTGAGTGTTCCAGATGCAGCAACAGATTAAGGAGCTGAGAGGAAACTAATGGATTAAGTAATCGAGAAGTAGGCGTGAGCCAAGTGCTCTGATACCATGAAATGTTTGCAAAAAAGTTGTAGGAAGAGGCTTGAAACGTTTGCAGAAGAGTTGGAAGAAGATGCTAAGAACGGGGAGATCTTCAATGATCTCTCTCCGTAGTGTTGTAAGTACATTTATAGATACAATTCTATTTACAAATGGTATTTTGATAGGTACATGAGATCTAATCTTCATTATGATTTGTGTATACTAATCCCTGAAATCATGGGATTTGGTATGACTTGTGTATGGTGAATCTGATGTGGTCTGATTTGTGTCTGATATGGTATGACTTGGTCTTATTTCTTGTTCTGTATTATCATTACTAACCATCACATTTTTTACCTGAAAAGCTGATGGTGAGGTGCCAAAAAAATGAGGAGTTATTTTTTGAAAAAATGTGCTTATGAGCCAATTATAATTTTAAGAAGGTTGTGCAAAACAGGGGCTTAATGCCGCTCTGCCACACGGGTCGATATTATCAATAGCAAGAAACTTACTATTAGCAGGTGCGTCAATGTTCCTGTGATATAATCTGACACTGCGTTTTTTTTATATTAAGTTGAGATTAATAATTAAAAAAATCCAATCTTGACGTGTAAGGTATCTTTGATGAAAAAAATCACCCTAAAGAATGGGGTATTTTGTGCAGCTTTCTTATGCTTATAATTAGCTTATAAGCACCTTTTTTCAAAAAATGAAGAGTTATTTTTTGAAAAAAATGTGCTTATAAACCAATTATAATTTTAAGAAGGCTGCGCAAAACAGGGGCTAAGTATCCTAATAACTCCTACTCTCTCAAGTCTACTAATTAAGGTGATCCTCATAAGGGGAATAAAAGTTGTGAGTTTAGTATATTGTAATTAGGATTTATGTAATTGTGTGACCTATAAATAAGTGTACACTACTGGAGGTGGGATTCATTGGAGATCCACCCATTTTTGGATCTTCAGTCTTCTTTCATGGTATTGAAGACACAATTTGTCGATCATGTTTGGTTGTCAAAGGGGCATTATATGAAACCGAATACGAAGATTGTGTTCTCGTTCTACTCCATGGGGAGCATGAAGTCCATCTGGGGCGAAGATTGTCATTAATTCAAGCTGGAGAGATGAATCTACGACGAGGTAAGGATCAAAATTGTGTCATCTTTCATGTTTCCAACGTTCAACGGTGGTTCGAGGAGTTCCATAGGGAAGGAGATGTCTTTTTTGGAGCTGAAGATCATGGTCGCCGCTGTCATAAGCCGCTTCATGATTCAAGTTGCGGAAGGGCATACATTTTCTCCTCGTACTTAGTTATACTTCAAGGTCAACGGTTTCAAAATTTGAATCTCTAATCATTGTAATAGAATCATTGTTTCTCAAGCAACTTTTGACGATCAACTTGAGCCTCATCTATAGACAATGTTTCTCAAGAAACTTTAGCAGCTTCCTGTTCATAATTCTTCAGTGATGAAAAAATTCAGTGTTTCATACGACCTCTCTCAGTATGCTGATGACACCTTGTTATTAGCAGTGGGAAACAGACGAAATCTCAGAACCTTAGCAGGGATACTAAAGCAATTCAAGCTAATTTCAAGGCTGGCAACTAATTTTCAAACAGTAGATTATACGGAAAGAATCTGAATCAAGCAACTTTGGCTAGATACACAACTGAGCTAAACTGTGAGAGTGGAGATCTTCCATTCTCATATCTAGGGCTACCTCTTGGTGGCAATTGAAGAAGATTGAAAATGTGGGACAATGTGGTTGCAACAATTCAGTAGTCGATAGTCTCCCAGCAGTCAATGGTGGCTCATCTAATTCCTTCCTCCACTATGGCCCTGGCCCGTCCAGTATCCTTCTGATCTGGTCTCAGTATCCACAGATCTGGGCCACTAGCATCTCCTTCAGATCTGGCCTATCCAGTTCCTCCTTCTACTCTCTCGTCGACACACGACTCTTCACTTCCTTCGCCGACACACAGCTCTTCCACACTATCGCCGAGTGTGAAATATTAATTCAAGTAAAATACTAGAACTATAATTCCTATAAAACTCTGTTCAATCATAACTCTATCTGAAAACTAATATCAAATACCAACACTCCCCCTCAATATGGGCAAAAGATACCGATCAAGTCCATCTTGTTACAAAGTCTATCCATATCTATTGCCCCAAGACCCTTAATGAGACAATCAGCAATCTGTTCCTTGGTAGTCACATGTCTTAGCTCTAGGAGTCCACTAGTCAGCTTCTCTTTGATGAAGAACCTGTCAATCTCCACATGCTTGGTTCTGTCATGTTGAACTTGATTGTTTGCAATATTGACAGCTGACATGTTATCACACCATAACTGCGTCTGTGCTCTCTCACTCATTTTCAACTCCATCAGAAGTTACCTCAACCACATCATCTCAGTAACACTCAAGACCATGGCTCTGTACTCTGCTTCAACGGTAGAAAGGGCAAACACGGACTATTTCTTGCTCTTCCGGCGATTAGTTCGGTCGTGGTGATCGAACGTTGGGTGGGAAGTGAGAGTACTATCCTTGTGTGTTTGTGTAGATCCTTGAGGGGTCGAGTCCTCCATATTTGTGTGAGTAATACAAGAAGTGGTTGGGCGTATATCTTGCTCTTTAGGCTGACAAATTCGTGGGGAATTTGGCCGGCATATCTTTGTGCGATTCCGCCGGTAGCCCGAGACAAAGTGTGTTGTTTTGGGGCGAAAAATTATACCGTGCACAAGGGTGTGACAAGTTGGTATCAGAGCCAGGTTGTGCTTGATTTCGTTCGTGCATTCCTTCTTGAAGATCGTTACTCGTTCGTGATGGAAGATCTAGTTCGATCTTTGGTGGAACGTGTCCGGATCTTGGAGGAGAAACAAGATCAAATGGAGGCTTACTATGGTCCCTTGAGGGAGGCTCCAGACCTACCTCTGGTCGAGCAAGTGGCTGCTCTTGAGACCATGGTAAGAACATGTCAAGGCGTGTTGGAAGATGTACCGCTTGACGTTGAGATTTTGCAAGATGAATGTAAGGAGAAGTTTGATGCCATAAAGACCGACTTGGAGCTGCTGAAGAGGGCGACCGTGGCTGGATCTAGTGGTGTTGGAGGGCGTGTCCAAGCCCCTAGGATCAAGGTCCCCGAGCCCAAGCCGTTCGATGGTGCAAGAAGTGCTAAAGATTTGGAGAACTTCTTGTGGGACATGGAGAACTACTTCCGGGCAGCCAAGATACCTGAAGATGAGCAGGTGGAAGTGTCAACCATGTACCTTATTGGAGATGCCAAGTTGTGGTGGAGGACCCATGAAGTGGATCGAACATCGGATGTTGTTCTTTCATGGGAGGATCTCAAGAAAGACCTCAAGATCCAATTCTTACCAACCAATACGGAGTGGGTGGCAAGAACAAACCTCATGAAGCTGCAACATAGTGGATCTCACAGAGAGTTTATCAAGGCATTCACCTCTTTGATGCTTGATATTCACTCGATGTCCGATGAGGACAAATTGTTTCAATTTTTGGTGAAACTACCAACATGGGCACAAGCCGAGGTGAGAAGGCGAAATGTCCAGGATTTGGCAAGTGCTATCACTGTGGTGGAGAGCCTTGTTGACTTCAAACAAGTGGGGAGTGATCCAAGCAAGCCCAAGGAGAAGAAAGATGCAAATCGGCCTAGGGACAAAAGTTGGATCACAAAGCGTACCAAGGCGAGAAAGGAGAAAGGGAAGGCAAAGGTGGGTGAAAGCAAGAGCAAAGGGGCTGCCAAGCCTCTGCCCACAGTGACTAAGAGGGTCGAGGATGGAGGAGATCGTGCTCGTGGTTGTTTCATATGCGATGGAAACCACCGGATGAAAGATTGCCCCAAAAGGAGCAAGCTTAACACCCTTCGAACCGAGGAGGCCTCTACCTCGAGTGATGGTGATGAGGGGGCTAGAAGGATGAGCACAATGAAGATGTTGAGTGCATTGAAGATCTCCCCTCAACCGAGCCCTCATTCCCTAATGTATCTTCGGGTTTCGGTTGGAGGCCGAGACATGGAGGCCTTGGTGGACACGGGAGCAACCCACACCTTCTTGGCTGACTCTTGGGTGGACAAGCTCAATCTTAGACTTGTCCCACACTCGAGTAAGCTCAAGGCGGTGAACTCCCAAGCAAAGCAAGTGAAGGGGACCGCCAAAGTGAAGTTGGTCGTGGGTTGGAGGGGTGAACATGAGGTAACCGTGGTGCCATTGGATGATTATGATATTATTCTTGGGCAAGATTTTATGTATATGGGAGGAGCTATGCCATGTCCAAGGCTTGGGGGCGTTTACTTCATGCAACCTGGGTGTGTTGGCTTTGAGCAATGCACCTACAATGTGGAGAAAGCCAGAGAGAAGGGGAAGGGAGTCCATCTACTCTCGGCTTTGCAGCTGAAAAAGGGATTGAGGAATGGTGATTTAATCGGTGTTGTGTTCCTAGTGGAGTCGGATGGCTCGGGTGGTCCATGCAGTTCGCAAGGTGATGCGGTCACTTGGCAGACAGACGGTGCAGCTGCGCGCAGGCTGCCGAGCGGCGGGCTGTAAGTGGTCCAGCGTCGTTCTGGCAGCGTGCGGGCGCTGGGCGAGGCGGAACAGTGTGCTGATCCGGGAGCAGTGGTGCTACTGGAACAGTGTGTCGCGGTGCCAGGAAACGATGCAGGAGATGCGAGCGACTGGCCGAGAAACTGCCGAGTGCTACAGTGTGCCGTGGCGCGACAGCCAGCGAGCAATGGCGCTGGGCGATGCGGCGCTGTCCAGAAATTGTCTGAGCCACTTTCTGAGCTTCCAGCTGGTTTGAAGGGGGTCTTGGACTCCTTCAAATACGTTTTTCCAGCTGAGTTGCCCAGGGAGTTGCCACCAAGAAGGAGGTTCAATCACAACATTGAGCTAGTGCCCGGATCTAAGGCACCGGCTCAAGCACCGTATCGGATGAGACCGAAAGAACTTGTGGAGTTGAGGCGCCAGCTAGATGAGTTGCTGGAATGTGGCCATATCCAGCCTTCGAAGGCTCCTTTCGGGTCCCCTGTCTTGTTCCAGAAGAAGAAGGATGGTTCCTTGCGATTGTGTGTTGACTATCGCGCTTTGAACAAGGTAACGGTGAAGAACAAGTATCCCATTCCCAATTCATTGGATTTGTTTGATAAACTGTCCACAGCGAGATACTTTTCGAAGATTGATCTTCGATCCGGCTATTGGCAAGTGAGGATTGCAGCCGGGGATGAGCCCAAGACCAC